>CAWUFW010006451.1:0-200000 GCA_963921515.1 Calotriton arnoldi | reverse complement strand
TTATAACATTTGGGGACAAATTTACCAGTGTTATTGTCAACAAATCCTTTCTTCTGTTTATATTGGGCTTGGGACCCTTTCCCCTAATAATTAGTTTGGGGGCCTTAAAAGTACTCCCTTCTATTTATTTTACCCCCTCCTTCTTCTGGTGGGAACACTGACCAACCTTTTGGGAGTCCCCCCCCAAGATACCTTCTTGTGGACCCTGGTGCTGATCCAGCGGTTCATCTTCCTAGCAAGCTCCCTGGGGTAGGAGAACTTACAATCCTCAAAGGTGTTGCTGCTCTGTTGCTTGAACTTGAAATACCTTAAAAAAAAACGAGAGATGTTTCGCAAAATAGGAACAGTTCATTTAATTAAACAGTGCGGCTGGGAGAACAGTTACAGGCATGGGGTCTGAGGACTATCCAAACTTACAATCCATCGGCCATGTATTTTATACAATCTGTTGAATGCAATAAAACAGTTCCAATGATCCTTGTTTGTTAAGGAATGTGAACCGCTGTCTTTGGAGCCATAAATGAATGTATTTGATGCGGAATCCAGGTGGGTCTAGAACTTACGCGGACACAATGCAGCCAGTGGATAATGTGTCCAGTCATCCGGCATGGGGAGCACGTGATCCCTGCGTGTACTGTGCGTGCAGTGTCCTGATTGGCAATGTGTTCCTACCTTCATGTGGCATCAGACTTTATGGTGTTTTGGGAATGCACTTACCTCTCCAGCCATGTGTGCCTTGTTGGGTCCAATCTCCCTGAACCATTGTGGTGTCTCTACACCTATCAGTGGGATAGATCTGGAATTTCCTGTTTGTGCGTCTGTCTGCCAGCTACGTTCCACCCCACCTGAGATCTGTCAATCAGTGACCCTGGGCCTGGGTCTCAGAGCCTACCTGACAATGTATTTCTGAGTTGGGGTGGATCTGGAGTTCATAATGTGCAAATGTGTCAAGAGAGATGCGATTTTGTTCTTATACATTGATGTATCTTTATTCATACTGACATTGACTTTCTCAATATTGACATTTGCCCCTCTAGTTGAATTTTCAACTACACTATCTAACTCAAACTTCATGACAGTTACTTTATTGGGGACCAACTGTTCTTCGGTTTAGACAATTACTACTTTCCTCGATACTTGCATTCTACCCAATTTGAGGACTGCATTTTTACAGCAGGAAATCCCCAATTGCACGGAACCACACAAAAACAAGAATACAATGAAAACTGGTAGCAACAATGAGCACAGACCTGGAAAGCCACGAGGAGGGCCTGAAAAACTAATTTGAAAACCGCTCTTGCTCAGGGGCACCTCCCTCCTCATGCATGTCTGTTTGTAAAATGGTGCAGTGCTTGGATGGCAAGAGTCAATGTCCCATTATCCAGGTCATTCCTTTGAAAATGTGCAGGAGGATGCACCAATCTTGGCACACACCCTCCCTCCATTACGGCTAAAAGTCTAAAACTTACCAATGCTGCATCACCATGAGGTGAATTTCTCTTAGTTCTTCCTTGACTGAATTAAGGCAGAGCTCAGTGCTGTTCATCATTTTAGGCATTTCCCATCCGGTGATTTGGAGCCAACGGGCATTGGCTTTCGACTGCATGGTGAACAAGAGTATGGACCCTCCTGACAATACTTGTGAGTCAGAGAACAGTCTAAATTCTTCTGGAATGTCCTTGTACTGAGCCGAGGCGATACCAAAGGGGATGATGGACGGAGCGCTTGAGCTAATCAAACACTCACCCCCAGTCAACTGATCTGGGTTTAATCCATCATCATTCTTTAGCTCACTCCACCACCCCAGTTCAGACATGGCCATATGCAAATCAGTCTGACCCTGTGCCTCATGGGAACAGTCCAGCCCGAACTGCCAAGCCATGTCTTCCCTGGACCGGAAACAAGCATCCTGGGACCGGTTTCTGGCTATTCAGCCGTCATCAGCCAGGCTAGCTTGAATCCAGTGGCAAAGTGAGCAAGGGACCCACGTCTGGGCATACCCTGCCAACTTAGGGCGAACAAAGCGATACCAAAGGGGATGATGGACGGAGCGCTTGAGCTAATCAAACACTCACGCCCAGTCAACTGATCTGGGTTTAATCCATCATCATTCTTTAGCTCACTCCACCACCCCAGTTCAGACATGGCCATATGCAAATCAGTCTGACCCTGTGCCTCATGGGAACAGTCCAGCCCGAACTGCCAAGCCATGTCTTCCCTGGACCGGAAACAAGCATCCTGGGACCGGTTTCTGACTATTCAGCCGTCATCAGCCAGGCTAGCTTGAATCCAGTGGCAAAGTGAGCAAGGGACCCACGTCTGGGCATACCCTGCCAACTTAGGGCGAACAAAGCGATACCAAAGGGGATGATGGACGGAGCGCTTGAGCTAATCAAACACTCACCCCTTGGCAGTTCGGGCTGGACTGTTCCCATGAGGCACAGGGTCAATACTGATTTGCAAATGGCTGGGTTCAAACTGGAATGGCATGGTGAGCAAAAAAACGATGGATTTAGGCCCAGATCTCTGTACTGGGGTGAATGTATGACATTGTTCTGCATTCTGTCCATCAACTGTTGTTTTTGCATTTGTCACCCGAGTGGGACGGGTATGCCCAGACGTGGGTCCCGTGCTCTCCATACCACTGGAATCAAGCTATCCTGGCTGAAGAGGGTGAAACCCCGAAGCCGGTCCCTAGGAGGCTTGTTTCCAGTCCAGGAAGGACCTGGCTTGGCAGTTCGGGCTGGACTGTTCCCATGAGGCACAGGGTCAAGACTGATTTGCATATGGCTGGGTTCAAACTGGAATGGCATGGTGAGCAAAAAAGCGATGGATTTAGGCCCAGATCTCTGTACTGGGGTGAATGTATGACATTGTTCTGCATTCTGTCCATCAACTGTTGTTTTTGCATTTGTCACCCCGAGTGGGACGGGTATGCCCAGACGTGGGTCCCGTGCTCTCCATGCCACTGGAATCAAGCTATCCTGGCTGAAGAGGGTGAAACCCGAAACCGGTCCTAGGATGCTTGTTTCCAGTCCAGGGAGGACCTGGCTTGGCAGTTTGGGCTGGACTGCTCCCATGAGGCACAGGGTCAAGACTGATTTGCATATGGCTGGGTTCAAACTGGAATGGCATGGTAAGCAAAAAAACGATGGATTTAGGCCCAGATCTCTGTACTGGGGTGAATGTATGACATTGTTCTGCATTCTGTCCATCAACTGTTGTTTTTGCATTTGTCACCCCGAGTGGGACGGGTATGCCCAGACGTGTGTCCTGTGCTCTCCATGCCACTGGAATCAAGCTATCCTGGCTGAAGAGGGGTGAAACCCGAAAGCCGGTCCTAGGATGCTTGTTTCCAGTCCAGGGAGGACCTGGCTTGGCAGTTCGGGCTGGACTGTTCCCATGATGCACAGGGTCAAGACTGTTTCGCATATGGCTGGGTTCAAACTGGAATGGCATGGTGAGCAAAAAAACGATGGATTTAGGCCCAGATCTCTGTACTGGGGTGAATGTATGACATTGTTCTGCATTCTGTCCATCAACTGTTGTTTTTGCATTTGTCACCCGAGTGGGACGGGTATGCCCAGACGTGGGTCCCGTGCTCTCCATGCCACTGGAATCAAGCTATCCTGGCTGAAGAGGGTGAAACCCCGAAACCGGTCCTAGGATGCTTGTTTCCAGTCCAGGGAGGACCTAAGCTTGGCAGTTCGGGCTGGACTGTTCCCATGAGGCACAGGGTCAAGACTGATTTGCATATGGCTGGGTTCAAACTGGAATGGCATGGTGAGCAAAAAACGATGGATTTAGGCCCAGATCTCTGTACTGGGGTGAATGTATGACATTTTTCTGCATTCTGTCCATCAACTGTTGTTTTTGCATTTGTCACCCCGAGTGGGACGGGTATGCCCAGACGTGGGTCCCGTGCTCTCCATGCCACTGGAATCAAGCTATCCTGGCTGAAGAGGGGTGAAACCCCGAAACCGGTCCTAGGATGCTTGTTTCCAGTCCAGGGAGGACCTGGCTTGGCAGTTCGGGCTGGACTGTTCCCATGAGGCACAGGGTCAAGACTGATTTGCATATGGCTGGGTTCAAACTGGAATGGCATGGTGAGCAAAAAAACGATGGATTTAGGCCCAGATCTCTGTACTGGGGTGAATGTATGACATTGTTCTGCATTCTGTCCATCAACTGTTGTTTTTGCACTTGTACTGAGCCGAGGCAAAATAATCTGCAGCTCTTTTTTCACAAGCTTGATTCTGCAATGTTATTATTTTACTTGGCCGGTGCTGGTAAAAATACAATTCTTCTTCTCCCAGAATGGCCAGGGTAGGAGTGTGTATGATTATCAGAGAACAGAATCGCTGCATTGCCAGTACATATCCATCAGCGTGGAGGTACCCCATTGCATATTCGAAATATGCAAGATCAATCTTCAGTTTTCATTCGTGCCCAGTGGAAGCGTTCCTTTACCTCTGAAACATAAGGAATGCAAGTTTCCATACAATTAGGGGAAACCCCTTCCCTTCTAACCAAGAAAATCCACCCACCTCGGTATCCCAGATTTCCTGGCATTTGGTGTCTATTCTTTTATTCAACCCTCCCTTAAGAGACTCATTTCCCTTTGTATCATCGAGCTGGATGGCCCTACACAGGAACTCCATGTCTGGGGTCCACTTGTTGTTAAAGAAGGCTGCCTCAGACACACTAAGGGCCACCCTTAGACTGCAAATAGAAGAATGGGTGGATGTGTTTGTGCATTGCTTAGGGAGTTCTGCTACCTCAAGAATCTTTTTTCTTGGAAGTCCTGGGGCCAAAGAGTATTCTCCTCTATGGTGCCCTTCCTGCGCATCCTGTCCAGCTCGCTAGGTTGAGTGAAAAGGTATAAAGCCATTGGGTTGGTCTCATATCGAGTCAGATTCACTACTACTCTTTGGGGTTCTACTGTGCTAGCTGGATTTTGGCACTGATTCTACATAGGTATAAGTGGAGAAGGCATTTAGCTTTTTTGGGGGCTACCTATTGGGATAAGTAGAGTCTGTTTGCATCTAGTACATGCAGTATCAGTGAACACACATAACATGACCTGGCTGATGTCTTAGAGCCCACAGCGCTTATGTGCTGATACCATGTGTTGTGTAAAAGGGAGCTCTGTAGTGCATGTGGAATGCTAGTGTTTGAGTTGGTGTAATTGTAAGTGACTATGGGATAGATCCCTATGCAAGCACTGTGATAGTTTTTGAATGGACTCCATTTGACCAGACAGTTTGTTAACAGTGAATAGGTGAGGCAGCACCCAAAATAGGCAGAGGATACATAATAGTATAATAATACATAATTTGTTATTGAACATTGCTGGTCTTGGATACGGATCCAGGGGAGGTGTCTGAGGTCCTCTGGTGATTTGGTGAGTTTCATTTTACAGTTCACTCAAAAACGTTCATGATGCAGTACGTAAATTTGATTTGCAAACTTAGATCTGTGTTGAGGTGCTGATGTGGCAGCTGAAAGATGGTGCACTTGGAGGTTCAATTGTAGATCTGTTGGCTAAGAGCTTGATTCATTTTAGCTAGTTCAGCAAACATTGCATGTGCCATTGTCAATTATTTTTCTTTGAGGTTCCTGTACTTCCCTTTGGAGCACGTTCTCCACACTCCATTTACACAACATTTAGTGAGGCTCCGGAAGGTGGCCCTGGTTGTTGTATCTTTTTGATTTTTAAAACTAAACCTAAAGGTGGCTTTTAGGAAATCAGGTGAATTAATCCCCTTTATGAGCATTTGTACCTAACTTGGTGCTTGGATTTGTGCGATATGTTTATGGAGTGGTCTTGTGATCATAGGGATGGATCGTATTAGTGTTTATCTAGGGTTTTATCAGCACCACCAGCTTTCCCAAGACCCTATCTCTTCTGGTGTGTGCATGGGGGCACCTTTGGTGCAGGCTGTGTTTTACCTACACGTGCGCAGGCTGTATAAGGAGAGGGTGTGTCGCTATTAAGAGTGGTTTGTGGTCGCAAAGTGCCCTGGGAAACACTTGTGTCTCAGCATGTGGCGTGCAACGTTCCCCTCCCTTGTGGCTCCAAATATCTTGGTTCCGCCCTTTCTCTAGAGACTTCTTTTTGGGCTAACTTTGGGCTATTTTTGTGTGTTTTGGGTGCTAACCTACATCTTGCGGGATCTGCTATTTCACTTATCACAAGGTGGAGAGGCTCACAAAATTGTTCCGGGTACCCCCATGTACCCCTGATCATGCCATCTTGTGATGTCTGAGGTCAAGGCTTACTGCTTTCTCCGGATGGTGTATGTGAGGCCTGGTGCGTGGGTTAATTGCTAGGCCTGATATGGAGCAAAGTGTCTTCTGCACTCTACTCTCAGCTGGAGCTGTGATGGACTTTGTGGACTCTCCTCCCCCAGGCACCCCCCTCTCTCTTGGACCACATCTTTTCAGTGTGTTTTGGATCTGCAGTTCCTGGCTTGTCGTTAGGGACTTCTAACTAGCAAGCATGCTCTTGTTGCTATTTTGGAGGGGTATGGCATGGCGATAAGACTTTGTGGATGTAAAAAACCCTGAAGGAAAGAAAAGGGAGAAGCTCTGGGAACATAAGAATGTGGGATGCTCTGGACCAAGGCCAAGAGCCCTCGCCGAAATTTGCCTAGTGATGATGACAAGACCAGGACTACCTTGCAATTCTAGGGCATCTGGCTACCCTGTTAAACTTCCCGACTGACCCAACACCTTGCAACTTATTGGTTCATGTGCTATTGAGGTTATGGGATTCTCACTATCGCCAGGCGTACGGGAATCCTGGTACCCAACACTTGAGGACAGCTTTGTTTTAGAACTGAAAGGGGGCATCCATTTCTAGCTTGTGGGGACGCCATGAGGGAAGCACAGGTCCCAGGCCGGATGCCAGAAAATGGGGACCTTTTGACCTGGTTATTGGAATCTGTCCCTATTGACTTTCCGACATAGGGACCTGTGTGCTTGGTTTTTAAGTGCTTGGTCTGGGAACCACTCTGCCCTGTCAGACTGACCTGCCCCTGGAGTGTGGGCAGCCAACTCCACTCTGGGGGGAGGGGGGGGCTTGGCTCCCACAGGTACCCTTAATGATGAACTTTCAGTGAGGATACCCAGTCGACAGAACACATACAGCTGCCCTGATTCCCCCAATGCAAGTAAAAGTTTGTTTTTCCAACATTGTCTCATTGGTCCTTCTTTCAGGTTTGGTACAGTTAATTTTTTGGATGTGGGTGAATGGGTGGTATTTGTTCTAGGGGTCTATCTTACTATACATTTGGACTCTGTGTTTGTGTGAAGGCATTACCGCACCAGAGTTACCCCTCCCTACCAAGGCTGTGGACCCCAATACCTGTGGGGCTGAGTTCCCTGTCTGTGGTTCCTGTTGCCATGTGTTTGTTCAACTACCTGACCCCTGTTGCAGTGGTGTAGGGGCTGACTGACCTTCCTGCGGCTTAGTGCATGGTGTATTCAGGTTTTCCTGGGCCTGGTTTTGTAGATGAGGGCTTGGTGGTGGCTGGCCCTAGCCCATCAATCTCTGTTTGTGGTATTCTTTGAACCGTCATTCTGTCTTCCAGGTGGCCCATGCTGTGGCAATAGTACCCTTCTCTTGGATCTTGGTTCTGCCAACCTCCCTGGCCTGCCTCTGCCACTATAGCTAGGTTGAAACCCTCTGTGGTTTTGCGGTGGAGCCTCCTTTAAGGCTGGTGCCATTTGCACACTTATGGTCAATGCAGCCCCCTTGAGAGCAGTCTTTTTCAATTTGTGTTCGACCAATTTAGCACTGTGTGTCAGGGCTTGCTCCTGTTGAGGGATCGTCCTCGTGGGTCGCAGAGTGGGGTGTGTATGTGTCTGCCCACCATCTCATGTTCAGCCATCCTTTCACTGTGGTCAGTAGGGACATTTTCTCATGGTGGGTTTCTGTCTAGCTTACAAGCAGCATTCTTCATCATAGCTACGCATTCAGGTGTTGTATTTGACAGCTGAAAGTGGTCCTAAGGCAGGGTAGATGTACCCCATCGTGCCAGGCAACCTCGTCTCCGCGCATGGAGGTGCCGTGGCGGTGGCACTGCTTGAGCTAGGTGTTTCAAAAGGTGCATGAGATCTAGCTGTTATACCACATGCCTTGCCCCCTTTTCCCGCTTTGTCCCAGGGGACCTCGTAGACATGTGTGTGGCATAATTGCGACTCTCTTCCTCCTTAACTACCCTATTAGCTATAAAAGTTGTTGTCCTTTTAGCTGTCTCAATTAGGAGATAGTGCGTGCGATGTGCCACTGCCGAACAAGCTTGCTGATGCCCAAGAAATCTCCCATGTATACAAAGAACGCCTCAGTGAAGGTGGTCTGGTTGGTAGGTGGTGTCCTTGCTGGTATACTTCTGATGAAGGGGTGTTTCAATGATACAGATCCTAGGATGGGAGCCCCTGGGGAAGAGCAGGTCATGGTCCCACCATTGGTGAACTGGATAGTCATTTTTAATTTGGCTAGTAGATCTTGTCCTAATAGATTAGTCAGGGATGAAGGAGACTGTAATACCTGTCCACTCACGCGGTTCCCTCCTACCTCCAGTTCAAGGGGTTGCTCTGAGAATCCTTCTATAAATGTAGCGTCTTTTGATAAAAGGACCCTCCCTCCCTTTGGGCATGACTTTGCTACCCCTATGTCTATTACAAAGTTGTGTGGTATATTGTTCATGAGTACCATGACTGTGGTTCTTCCTCTGGTCGGTTTGTGGTTGACAGTGCAAGCTAGGTGTGATTGTGTGAGACTTCTGCCTCGAGCATTGGTGACTGCCTGTCTCCCTTGGTTATCAGGAACGCCCATTTAGTTACACCCTCATCATCGTCTCCCAGGGGACTGGAGTCCCCTTCGTCACTCCTGCTAACTGCATCACTGTCTAGAGCCACCAGAAGTCTCTATGTCACCTGTGTGTGTTTGCCGGAGCAAGTGGTAGTGAATGTTCTCCGCACTGCTGGGGTTCTATGTGCCGGGCTTGACGGCCAGGGGGGTTGAACTTTTGGGAGTCCTTGCACCAGACTGGTGTTCCTCTGTGACTGTCCGGGCCTGCTGGCCTGTTTAATCTCTCTTGCCTGGGCCTAACTGCTTGTTGTTCGGTGGGGGGCCCACAGACTTCTTCAACTGGCAGATGGGAGTATCCTAATGCGGGGAGAGCAGGTGAGAACAATTCCATACCTGCACATGATGGGGGATGTGCTGAAGCCTTACTTGCTATCTGTGATGCAGGACTGCCAATCTGGGCTTCCTTGAAGATGGCCCATAGTTTTAATAATGAGTCTCTCCTGTCTTTTTTTTGACCTGTTGTTGCATGGATTCTGCTCAGCAATGGAACTATGCTTGGGACCATAGAACATTAGCATGTAGAGACTGAGTCCCCATACCCCATTAGGATCAATAGGCCTAGATCCGACTAGCTCATAGTGCCTCACTTGAAATCCTAACCTTTCCAGAGAGACAAGTGATTTGGCACCCCAGAATACAACGCCCCCGACCCTCTCAGGATTGCTGTAGAAGGTCACCCCTTTTCGCTCTCTCACTAGTACTTGTCCACACTAAATAGAAAAGAGACATGAGGAAAGTTTGTAATGTGTATTTAAACTATTGTGCTCTAATGTGCAATAGTTGAGCCACAACTAGCAAACAAATGCAGGTCAGTAATGTCATTAGCCTAGCTATTAGACCGTATACAATAAAGAGTCCTGTCATATTATCGGACAGATTTCCCTAAACTCACCCTCACTACAAAAAATAAATGATTATAGATTATAGATCTCTGGGTTTAGCAGCAGACACCATACCTTAGCATTCATAGATAGTTGTTCTACATCCCAGTAGATGCAGCTCTCTTGTCTCAGGACCTTTGCTCTGTCTGCCAGTCTCCGCATGTTTAGAATGACATGTCCCGTGTTATATGACAAAACGTGTTTTCAAAAACAGCAGCTGGGTGTCTCTATTATGTATAGGTGCTAGTGTCAAACCACGGATAATAACCAAAGCAGTGTTGTATGACCTTGCCTAGGCTGTGTAGACTTAATTCCAGGAAAATGACGGAAAGTGTGTGCTAACTTTATGTGACAATTCAATGTGGCACAAAAACAAGTGTGTGCTTTGGTAACGTATGCAAAGCAGAAGCTGCCTACAACATGCATAAATAGGCTAACATAGGGAAAACGACAATGTCCATATAGGAAACTCAAAACACCCTCCCTTTGGTTGGGGAAAAAGCATGACAAATAGCTAAAAATAATGATTGCAATCACAAGATAAGCAAACTCAAAGCATGGAACTAAACATGTAGCATATCACAAATTAAAAATAACTAAAAAAGTTATATATCAATTTAGGAAAAAGGTGATCAAATAATGGTGAACCGGAGGAATCCATGATGTCACTCCCATAATCAAAGGCCATGGACTCCCAGATGGAGTCCGTTTCCGCAAAAGATGATTGGTCAGCAGCCCAGGTCACAAGTTCCAGAGAACAGATATGATTCCCGGTCTCAGCCAATGCTGAGACAGATACCGGATAACCTGCATCCGTGTTAGTAGAGCCAGTGTTTAGTGATTGAGGTGCCATTGCACGCATCTCTTCAGGAAGGAGTGTCTCATAACTCACATGATGTAGAAGCCGCAAGCCCAAAGGTCAATTTTGATAATGGGTCGATAAATGGCTCATCAGCAGTTCCATGCAAGGCAAATATATAGTGCCCATATGAAGGGGCACCAGAGGCAGTGGAACATGGGTTGCATGCGGGTGAACCAGGTTGGACAGAATGTAAGCAATCACTCAAGGTCTAGTACTTGAAGCAACACTATTCCGAAGTATTGAAGCATACACTAATGACACTGCTGGAGTGCTGGTATTTCCAGAGTGCTTGCAAATGGAACAAACCAATGAGGAGAAGCAAAAATAGGACGAAAATGCTGCAAGTGGGGTACAACAGCAGCAGTAGTCCCACGAACACACTAGAGAAAAGAGAATGAATAAAAGCCGGTATTACTCCAAATATAGGTGCTCATTTACAAGCCCTTTGTGCCACTGGTGCGTCACATTTGACATGGGAAAAAGTGATGTACCAGTGGCACAGAGGGCTTGTAAATAAGCCCCATAGTCTGGAATGAAGTGACCAAGCAGGAGCCCACCACCTTAAAGAATTGTGCAAGACCAGCTGTGTTAGATGTGTTAATAATTCGATTACTCAATTCGTGTAGTGGGAGTTTTGTGTTTAACAGTGGCTGTATCTTGCTGGATGTACTGCCACCTGTAACTCGAACTTCTCACAGGCAAATGTGAGAGCTACTTCTTTTTGAAACAATAGTTCTTTTAGTCTGCTTAGCTTATTAAAGTCTGCCTTCAAAGTTGGAATGGAAGGACATAGCGGACTCTCAGCAACTACTTGCGTAGGAGGAAACAGGCCACATGTAATGGGGTGAGAAACCGATAACTAATATGGAATTCCCACCCACATACCACAGCAATCTTGATCATTAAGCATTAAATAGCTACCAAAACAGTTATAAGCAGAAGAATTGCCGGTGCCAAGATCCCTTTTCAAAAACACACCAAATTTGCTATGGAAGCGATACATGCACTGTGCACAATAACGCTCTTGCATATGTGTGATTGCCCGACTGAAGAGCTGCTGTTAGCAATGGGGGTCTCTAGTTGGCAGAGGTATGCACCTTGTCCAAGTAGGGACCCTTCCTTCTTTCTAGTCAGGGTAAGGGGATTACACTTCTAGAATAACCCCTGCTGGGGGTGTGTCCAAGATGGTGCCCTTGTAGGAGCAGACCTACAGAGCTCTAACTGTTGGAATCCTGGGGTCTGGCCTGCTCTGCGTGTCGGTGCAGTGGTGTGACTGTCGGGGTGGCAGCTGGCTGCTCCTACAGCTGAGAGGTGATACGACGGCAGAGGAACGAGGCTCAAAAGGCGTGGAGCTTCGGCGCCAAGATGGAGGCTGGGGGCATTGGAGACAAGCAGATCAGCGTCTAAGGCACCCAAGTCACCACAGCAAGTTACATGAATCCCCATGAGCTAAATGGGCGAGTAACAGAGGTCAGCAGCCCAGGAGCGGCATTTCTGTCCGGAGACCAAAGCGCAATGGAGAGCAGCAGGGCGGCCTGCCGGTGGTCGCTAATCTCCATCCCCGTGTTGCAGAGTGGCTGGCAGCCCACCGAGAAGGTACAACCTGCTCTCTTTATCCCCCCAGTGGGCCGAGTCTGTGAGTCAGAGGGCTCGGTGGTGGGACCTCCTGGTAATGGAGTGACCAAGACCTGGGAGCAGAATTCTGGATGATAGTGATGGCGAACGCAGCAGGCTGGTGATGTCCGCATCGAACAGCAGGAGCTTGAAGTCCTTCAGTCAGAGCTGGCTGAGTGAAGCTGAGGAGATGGCTCCATCCCTGTAGGGGACCACAGTGGTATGGCTGAAGGGTGGTATTGCCCCTGATCACTGACATTTGCCATTAATTCGGGAGTGTGGAACCGCCCCCCCGCATGCCGGAGGTGGAAAAGGCCTGTGGGAGATACAGACAGACCCTTGGCAGCCATACAAGAGGAGGCCTGCTCTCTGAACCCACAGGCCCCTAAGGAATTGTTGGCATCTGCGGGGGCGGTTCTCCCCCCTTCTTCATCTCTAGCATTGGTGGCCGGAAGCCTCAAGATAGGTGCCTAGAGACCAGCGATTGGAGGAGCATTCTATTGATTAAGACTCTCTGAGGGACCTTCTGAGGTCGCAACAGCTCCCACCCCGACCTGATCTCCCACAGCCACAGTGGGAAGGTTGGATAGCCCACCAGTGGAGTGGGCACAGATCCAACGAGCAGGAGTGTCCTCAACTGACACCGCTGGGGGAGGATAGAATGGTGAACACCAGGACCACAAAAGACCCACCATCAAAGACCTCCTTGCAAAAAACTCCTCCAAACGGGCGAGTCTGGGCTGGGATTCAGCCTCGCTGGGTAGCTCGTTGATGGGGCCGGCCGGGGTTAAGATGTAGGAGAGGATGGACTGGTCACACGTGTATTTATGGAGACCCTCTTTAGCACTCTGAGGGACGATATTGCAACCCTGAAAATGGAGATGACCAAAGATGTGAAAGAAATACGCCGCAAAATGGGTGAACTGGAACAACATGTGGAATCCATAGAAAAGTCTAGTGATGCCACAGAAGAGGAGCTGGAGGCATGCTGCAGCGAAATGCTGGAACTTAAGGAATGCAATGCTGATCTCAACTACTATCTGGAAGATCTGATGAATAGGTTCCGGAGATCCAATATCAGAATCAAGGACCCTTCTGCCAGATTGCCCCAGAGCTGGAGGGGAAAGAGATTCTCCTCGACTGCACGCACAGAGCGGGATGCCCATCCCAGACATCTGGTACTCCACAAGACATTCTCACATGCCTCCGAAACTTCCACCAGAAGGAGCTCATTATGAACATGGTGCACGATCAATACCATGTCTCCTTTGAAGGTATGAAGGTGCACCTGTTCCAGGACCTTTCCCTCATAACCCTGCAATGCCACCGCAACATGAAATCAATTACCGACTTCCTGAGGGACAAAGAGGTGTGATACAAGTGGGGACACTCCTTCCGCCTTGTCTTCACCTGGACTGGAGAAATGCACTTGATTCGCACACCCCCAGAGGCAGCAGCGATTCTGGGATTGGACCTGGATCAGTGCAACCTGACATGGCCCCAGGGCTCCCCGACATCCTCCCGGGGGTCTGGCTGCCAGAGGCACTCCAAGGCCTGACCCCACAAGAATTTGAGCAAGCCGACCACGACAGAGAGTCTCAGGGAGAGATTGGCTTTACTGCAACATCTAACTGGATGGAACCATTGCCCTGAATGAGCAGATGGATGACTGCCCTGGTTATGGGCACTTGAACGCTAGGACCTGCACTCCCTGATGTCGAACAACCCCTGTACGGTGGTGCTGGGCCCACAGGTGTGGCCCCTGGGTCTGCATCGCCTTTTGGTTGAACATTCGAAGGTAGCGGCGGAGGACTCCACTAATCTTCCTTCTCCCAGACAACCTGCACGGATGACCGACGACATGGTCCCCTGCCATGCAATTAATGGTTTCTTACCGGTTGGTGACTTTGTTATCTATGTTTCACTGTTTTGTTCTTTTAACACATGCCACCCACATGTACCAATGTCACACACCCACCACATTCACAGGCGGGAGGGCACTGCCACGTCCACCCTTGACTCACCACACCCACCGGTGCATATATCACTCTATGGTGCAGATAGTCAGTCTTAATGTGGGAGGCCTAAACTCACCAGAAAAGAGAATAGCGCTGCTGTCCCAGTTGAAGACAACCCAGTGTGACATATGTCTCCTACAGGAGACTCACCTGTTGAAAAAGGACTGGAACTGAATGCGGTCAAAGTGGTTTGACCGTCAGTTCTGGTCAGCCGAGCCCGGCAAGAAAGCTGGGGTGGCCATCCTAGTATCTACACACTTCCAAGGCCAGGTCCTTCAAATACAATCTGAAATTGCGGGCTGCATGCTATATGTGCAGATCTCCCTTCACCAGTACACTTTCATAGTTGTATGCCTTTATGCAAGCACTTAACAGCTCTCAAAGGACAACCTCTCATCGTCGACTCAGCGAAATCGCTAGGTGTAACGCTTGACTGCAACCTAAAGATGCAGAAGCATATCAGCGCCTCCACAAAAGGAGCTAACTTCCACTTGAAGACCCTACGAAAACTGAAACCCTTTCTGCCAGCCTACGATTTCAAACAAGCAGTTCAAGCCCTAGTAATCCCTAGAGTGGAATATGGGGCGGTAACCTTATGCGGCCTCCCAAGGTCATCAACAGCCCCACTAAGAGCCACTATCAACTGAGCTGCGAGACTCATCACGGGCTCAAAGAGAAACTCTCACATATCCCCTGACCTGAGAGCCCTCAACTGGCTACCGTTTGAAGGTAGAATTCATCTGAAAATCGCTTGTATGACGCACAAGGCCTTACACCACAACTCCCCGAACTACCTAGCTCAGAAATCGGTGCTCTCTGCGGGCATCAGAGCCTCCAGGAGTGCCAAGACTCTTCTTCTAAAACCACAACGATTCACCAAGAAATAAACCTATAACCGATCCTTCTCTGGTATGGCTCCTAGGATCTGGAACGCTTTGCCCATTGAAACAAGAATGAACCCGTCCACTGCCTCCTTCAAAAAAGAAGTGAAAGCGATCCTCATGGCTAAATTCACGTGAACTCTCTGTCCTTTTACTGTATATTATTACTAGTTCTGTTCTTTTGCTCCATAGTTGTCCTTTTGTTTTTACGCTAGCTTATTGGTACGTGTATAAGCTGCTTGTAGCTGTTTCACCTATATCTTTGTGTGCTATATCTTGTTTTCTACATATGACTTGTAAAGCGCTCTGATACTCGCAAGGGTCTTGTTCGCGCTATATAAAACCTTCAAAACAAAACAAACCAATGACCATCAGGAACCCTTTATGTGTCAGGCGATTGGGACGATGCACACCACACCAGATATTAAGGTCCTGATGGGGGGGATTTCAACCTGGTAGCAGATGCCTCCTTAGATCGGACCCCTCAGAGGGCCGGCCCAACAGGAGCACTCACCCCGCATGGACTCCGGTGGCTCACTGATGCGGGTAGTCCATGCCAGGAGGGCACTACACTCTTCCACAAAGTCGTACTCCTTTTTCTCAGCCGTGCACACGTCCTATGCCAGAATCGACTACTTCCTAGTCTCTCCCTCCCTACTCCCGGCAGTGACATAGGCAGACATCGAGGTTGCTTCCATTTCAGATCACTCTCCCATCCTGCTTACACTGCGCCTTCCCAGTAATAGTCAGGGTTCCAAGATGTGGCGCCTTAACCCTAACCTGCTTTCCTATAATCCCGCCAATAAAGAAGTTAAAGGAATAATCATGGACTACCTCGCCACCAATGATACACCATACATATCAATATCGACAATGTGGGATGCCCTTAAACAGTAGTGAGGGGAACCTACATAGCTATAGCGGCTCGGCTCAACGGGAAGCGCAGGGTTAAATGCACAGGGCTTAAAGGCGCCAGAGTGAGACATGGAGGAGGCACATAGATAGACAGGCTCCCACAAGGCACAACGACAACTATCTGTTGCTAGAAAACAGCTCAGGGCCCTGGACATGGACGCAGCAGAATATGCCCTTCTCCGCACAAAGCAGAAATAATATGCCAGGGGCAACAAAGCTGTAAGGCTTCTCGCCCTCAGACTACACACTCAGATGCATGTGCACCACATACATGCTTTAGTAACTAAAACCAACATCCCTTGACATGAGATACGGAGATTGCAGTGGAATTCGGTCGGTTCTACACCCAATTATACAGTGCAGAACCCCAGCTTTCCGCACACTGCACCACTTGGAACACGTCCCCCTAACAAAACTATGAGAACCCATAGCAGCACCCCTAAAGGCAGACATAACTACACAGGAAGTCCTTGAGGCAATAGGGAGGCTCCAAGTGGATAAGGCTCCTGGGCAGGATGGGTTCATAGCCGTCGTTTATAAAATATTTGCGGAGCAATTGTCTCCTGTGCTGGTCTGGCTATACAATTCCTTTAGTTCCACGGGCACCCTCTCAGAGACCATGAAAACGGGCATTATAACTTTCCTACCAAATGTAGGGTAGGACCCTCGGCAACGCGCCTCCTACTGCCCCATATCATTGCTCAATGTGGATGCAAAGATATTTACGGGGTCCTCGCCAGCAGACTGGGACGGTACATGCCCAGATTAGTAGATCCCGACCAGTCGGGCTTCATTCCTGGACGCACATGCAGGGACAACACAAAGCGCCTCTTTCACCTAATAGACAAAACTAACAGCTCACAAACACCCACACTGGTCTTATCAATAGACTCTGAAAAAGCGTTTGACCGGGTGCATTGGCCCTTCCTGTGGTTGTTGCTAGAGGCTATCGGCCTGGGCCCCCACTTTTGTCAATGGATCTGGGCAAGCTATGCAGAAGTGATGGCCTCAGTATGCATTACTAACTCACTATCTCCTGCATTCCCAATTTCAAGGGGTACACAACAGGGGTAACCTCTTTCCCCACTTTTGTTCTCACTATATATGGAGCCGCTGGCGGAACGCATCCGGAGGCACCAGCTCATCGAAGGGATTTGGATCAATCAATCAGAGAATTGTAAGCGCGCTACTCACCCGTGAGGTTCTCAAGGTGCTGATGGGGGGTTTGCAGATCTGTTTAGCCGAAGAGCTAGGTCTTGAGGGTCTTCCTGAAGGTGTTCAGGGAGGGGGCACGTCTGATGTCTGCCGGTAGCTCATTACAGGTCTTGGCTGCAATGTGAGAGAAGGATCTTCCGCCTGCTCTGGCTCTGTGGATGCGCGGGTTTTCGGCCAGTGCGAGGTTGGAAGATCGGAGTTTTTTTTTGGGTACGTGGAAGTTGATTCTGTAGTTGAGGTATTTGGTTCCGTTGTTGTGTAGGCATTTGTAGGCGTGAGTGAGGATTTTGAAAGTGACTCTTTTCTCCACGGGGAGCCGGTGGAGACTTCGTAGGTGTTGGCTGATGTGTTCATGTCGGGGGATGCCGAGGACGAGTCTGGCGGTGGTGTTCTGTATTGTCTGGAGTTTGCAGAGTAGGGAATTGTTGATGCCGGCATAGAGTGCGTTTCCATAGTCCAGTCTGCTGGTGATGAGTGCGTGGGTGACTGTCTTCCTTGACTCAGGGGGGATCCACTTGAAGGTCTTGCGGAGGATGCAGAGGGTGTTGAAGCAGCTGGAGGTGACGGCGTTGACCTATTGGTTCATGGTGAGTGATGAGTCGAGTACGATGCCGAGGTTCTTGGCGTGGCCTGAGGGGGTAGGTGGGCTTCCAAGGGCGGTCGGCCACCAGGTGCTGTCCCATGCAGAAGGGGTGGTATCGAGGACGAGGACTTCTGTCTTCTCGGCGTTGAGCTTCAGGCAGCTGTTGGTCATCCAGACTGTGACATCTTGCATTCCTTTCTGGAAGTTGAGTTTGGCAGTGGTGGGGTCTTTGGTGAGGGAGAGGATGAGCTGGGTGTCGTCGGCATAGGATACGATGTTGAGGCCGTGTTGTCGGACGATGGCTGCGAGGGGGGCCATGTAGATGTTGAAGAGGGTGGGGCTCATGATGAACCCTGTGGGACTCCGCAGGTGATTTTCATGGGGTAGGAGAGGAAGGGTGGGAGTCTGATCCTTTGGCTTCTTCCGGTGAGGAATGATCGGATCCAGTCCAGGGCTGTTCCTTGTATGCCTGCGTTGTGTAGTCTGGCGACTAGTGTGCGGTGGGAGATGGTGTCGAAGGCCGCTGATAGGTTGAGTAGGATGAGGGCTGTGGAGTGGCCTTGGTCCAGGAGGGTGTGGATGTCGTCTGTAGCGGCGAGTAGGGCGGTCTCTGTGCTGTGGTTGCTTCGGAATCCGGATTGGGACGGGTCGAGGACGGCGTTCTCTTCAATGAATAGTGTCAGTTTCCTGTTGACTGTTTTCTCTGCAACTTTGGCAGCGAAGGGGAGGAGCGAGATGGGCCGATGGTTCTTGAGGTCGGTGGGGTCAGCTGTGGGCTTCTTGAGCAGGGGTCTGACTTCTACGCGCTTCCAGTCGTCTGGGAAGGTGCCTGTTTTGAAGGTGGTGTTGATGGTGCGTTGTAGTTTGGGTGCGATGGCGGCCGCGGCTCTGTGGTAGATGTGAGGGGGGCAGGGGTCGGTGGGGGCCCCCGAGTGGATGCTTTTCATGGTCAAGGTGGTGTCTTTGGCTGTGATCGGTGTCCAGTTGGAGATGGTGGGCTTGCTGGTGTTTCTGGGGGGCGGGGGGCCGTCTGTGGCGCCTGGTGGATGGTCGATGAAGTTGTCGTAGAGGTTTTTGATCTTGAGGTGGAAATAGGTTCCAAGCTTGTCGCAGAGGTCTTGGGATGGGGTGATGTCTGTGGCTTCGCTGCTTGGGTTGGTGAATTCCTGAATGACACTGAAAAGTTCCTTGGAGTTGGTGGAGTTGGCCAGGATTTTGTTGTGGATGAAGTTCCTCTTGGTGGCTCTGATCTGGTTGTGGTAGTCCGTCATGGCATCCTTGTAGGTGGTGTGGTTTTCGGTTGTCTTGGTGTTTCTCCAGTTATTATCCAGGCGTCTGCAGGTGTGTCTGGCTTCTTGGAGAGCGGTGGTGAACCAGGTGGCTTTCCTGGGGCGTTGTCTGTCGGGGTTGCGTAGCGGGGCGAGCTCGTCTGCGCAGTTGTAGATCCAGGTGTGGAGTTCTCTGGCTGCGTCATTTGCTTCGGGTGCCCAGGTGTTGTTGTCTCGGGTGAGGGTGGAGTTAAGTTGCTTGTCGGTAACCTTGCTCCAGTTCCTTCGAGGTGGGCGTGGGGCTGGTTTGGGTGCCTTGGGTTTGTTGATGGCGAAGTGTATGCAGTGGTGGTCGGTCCATGGCGGCTGCGTTGTGTGGCTGAATTGGACGCTGTTTCCTGCCGCGAAGATGGGGTCAAGGGTGTGTCCTGCTCTGTGGGTCGGTGTGTTGACGAGTTGTCTAAGTCCGATGCTGGCAAGGTTGTCATGAAGGATATTGGAGTTGGGGTCGCTGGGGTTGTCGAGGTGGAAGTTCAGGTCTCCAATGAGTATGTAGTTTGCTGAGGCGATGGCGTGGGGTGCGATGAAGTCGGTGATGGTGGTGGCGAAGGGTGTTCGGGGGCCAGGGGGTCTGTAGATGAGGGTTCCTTGGAGTGTGGATGGGTGGTCAAGCACACAAGATCGCATTATACGCAGATTATGTGCTGCTAGGCATCACCAAACCATGCAAGCCGCTGCCACCACTGCTGGAGGAACTCACAGCATTTGGGGAGGCATCAGGGTTCAAGATGAATGCCCTCAAATCCCAAGCCCATTATCTCACTATCTCGCGAGACGTGCATGCACACCTAGCAAAGATGTTCTCCTTCACAAGGGCCACACAAGGAATATCTTACTTGGGCGTTCAACTAGACTCCACTATTAACAAGTCCCTGTCACATATTTATACCACACTTCTGGCCACAGTGTGCTCTCTTATCCAGTCCTGGCATGGGGGTCCGATCTCCGGTCGGGGCGAATAGCAGTCGTAAAAATGTCCCCCCTGACCAAGATTCTATACCTCATGCAGACGATGCTGGTGGTTTCTGGATCAGGCGGTAGCCGGAATCCATATATGGAAGATACCATGGCTCCTGCATAACAATCGCCTCCGGGAGTGTACATTTCCCCAGTGGTCATGGCCACGGTTGGGGTCTGGGACAAACTGTGTGTTTCTAAGCACCTCTCCACTCCAGTCTCCCCCCTTGCCCCAATTATGGGAAATGCAGACCTCCCGCCAGCAATGCATGGACCTACATATTACCGGTGGCAAGAGGTCAATGGTAAACGCATTAGAGATTTCTTTGATGAACAGGGCCCGTTAGACTTCCCAAGGATCCAGCAGGACTTTGGGCTCCCAGACTCTGAACGATGGCAGTACACAGCAGTTCCCCATTGGATGACCCAACCGTTGATGCGACCCCACGCAAGCAGGCTACTTACTACATTTGAACGCTGGCTCTTGTCAAGGAGGTATGACCGACACTTGCTGTCAGATAGCTACACTTTTTTTAATACCTCTGCTCATCCCCTGCTCTCACCAACCAGGACACAGTGAGAAACGGAGTGTGAACGCATCTTCACAGATAAGGAATGGACGGACATTCTACATCGGGCTCGCATGTCAGCCTGTAGCGCCTTGGGAAGGGAAACACTCCTTAAACTAGTGCATTATTGGTACTACACACCCGCTCACCTGGCTAGGTAGAAGAGGGGAAGCGATGATAGGTGCTGGCATCATTGCGGTCACTCTGGTATACTCTTCCATCTGCTGTGGCACTGCCTCAAACTGCACCGCTACTGGTTAAAGGTGTTCACAGATGTTGACCAAATGTTCAACACCGAGCTACCCCGTTTTCCCAGTTATATCTTATTGGGGCTACCTAACGCATTAACATACCCACTACATTCCCCTAGGGGGAGGGCCATCACCCTGGTGCTGTGCGTAGCGAAGCAAGTCCTGCTATAAAGTTGGGGACCTCATACCACACTCAGGCACACAGAATGGATCCACAAACTCTGGGATTTGTTAAGTATGGAAAAATTGACAGCAGTTGTAAATCAATCCTTACCCACGAGAATATGAGGGGGCCCTGTTTAAAATACTTATCCAACACCTTTCAGGAACTCTCTTGTCCAATATACTTACGAGTCCTGCGCCTCACAGCTGGTACACAGACTGAAACCTAAATTGTTGTATGATGGGGCTGGGACAGAAACTGACACCGCATTACTACCAAAGTGCATGGCATGTTTTGTTTATTGAGTTCCTTTGATAATCTTTTGTTAATAAAATACAACTATTATCTTTCTCCCTCCTACTCCTTCCTACTCCTTCCTACCACCCCCTTCCCTTTTCCCCCTTCTTTGCCGGCCATTGGATGTAAGCGAATGATTTTGTACACTTCTCCTTAAAACAATAAAAAAAATATACAACCATAAAATAACCCCTTCTCACTCCCTTGGTAGCTTGGCACGAGCAGTCAGGCTTGTCTCAGAAGAAATGTGTAAAGCATTTGCACATAACACACAATAATATAGTGAAAGCACTACAAAAGGGCCCCACACCAGTTTTAGAAAAATATTCAATATTCATCTGTGTAAAACAAGACCAAAACAATAAAAATCCAGCATACAGTAATCAAGATATAAATATTGCAAAAATAGACGTAAAATACAGTTCCTTGAAGTCGATAGCTCCATCCGGGGCTATCACAGCATCATACACAAACAAATCCAGTAATTCAGGCCAACCACGGTGTAGAGGGCCAGCTACTGTGCCCGGAAGACCCGCAAACAGTACCTTGAAAATGCAGGGCGTTGTGTACTGGGCGGTGAGCTTCAATGAGTCGGCATTGGTTCTGGAAGTCAGTGCAGGAGTCGTCGGGCATTTGAAGTACATGTGTTGCAGATCGAACTCCCTGAAGTTGAAATCAGGTGCGCTGGTGTCTATGGCATCAGGGCTGCGCTGTGAAGTGGGACAATGCAACATGCAGTGCCCACAGGTCACGGGGCGGGCAGCGGCTCTGTGATGGCATCTGTCATCATCAGAGAGACCAGGGCTCTGGTGTGAGGCGAGGCGATGTGGTGTGCGGTGTCCACAGGTCACAGTGCAGGCAGCAGCGCAGGTTGATGAGGCAGGAGTCGGTGGTGCCTCCATAGCTGGATCAGGGCTGCAGTGTGGGATGGGGTGATGCTTTGTGTACCTCACGAACGGTATCCACAGTCCACGGTGCAGGCAGCTGCCTCGATGTTAGTGTGGATCATCGGTGATACCAGGGTGGCGATGTGAAGCGAAGCGATGTGAAGTGCAGTGCCCACAGGTCATGGTTCAACCTGCAGCTTGGTGATGGCATTATGCTGTGACGTCAGTGAGAACAGGGTTGTGATGCGAAGAGGGATGATGCTCTCTGTGGTGCCTTCAGGTCACGGAGCAGAGGCATTGGTGACAGTGTCAAAGTGTTTTTTCTTCTGTTGCAGCACAAAATACCCAGTTCCTAGTGCTGTTAGCAGATGATTTTGAAGTCTTTGCTGTTCCTGAGACTTCTTGAACCGGGGGCAGGCTCTGCCTCAAGCCCTTGGAGAAGCTCACGAAAATAAGTTGCAGAAAGTCCAGTCCAGTCCTTTCACTGCCCAAGACAGAGGCAGTGACTTTAGGCCAACACAGCCAAGTGGTAGTTGCTCTTCACAGCTTCTCCAGCTCTTCTTCTTGGCAGGTTCCTTAGTCCAAATGAGTTCTAAAGTTCTCTGGTCAGGACCCCAATATTTATACCACTTTTCCCTTTGAGGTTTTATGCAGAATGTCTCTGAGCTCAGTAAAAACAGTTCTGTCTCTCTGGTCCAGCTCACTACAGGAGATGGAGACAGCATTGTGCAGAGCAGACACGTTCTATTCAGGTGCTAGTAAAAGCTCTTCCCACCACTCTAGATGCAGAAAGGTCTATTAACCTAGGAATGGCAGGACACACCTCAACCCCCTTGTGACTGTCTAGTGTGAATGCCCATCCCCAGCTCCTGTCACTCCAAAACCAGTCAGTGAATACACAAACAGGCAGAGGCACACAGGATGGTTAAGAAAGAAAATGCCCACTTTCAAAAAGTGGCATTTTCAAACACACAATGTAAAAAAAACCTTTACTAAAAGATGGGTTATCAAATTCTGAGTTCAGAGAGTCTAAACTCCATTTCTCCATCTTTTCCCAATTGAAAGTTACACTTGTAAAATGTTACAAGGCAGCTCCGATGATAACCTAAGGTAAAGATAGCCTTTGAGTAGAGAAATACACAGTATTTCACTACCGGGACATGTAACACATACTACTACATGTTCTACCTTTCACATACATTGCACCCTTCCCATGGGGCTGCCTTGGGCCTATGTCAGGGGTGACTTATATATAAGAAGAGGGAGGGTTAGTGCCTAGCAAGTGGGTGCACTTGCCAGGCTGACATGGCAGTAAAAACTGCATGCAGACACTGCAGTGGCAGGTCTGAGACACCTTTGAAAGACTACTTGTGTGGGTGGCACAACCAGTGAGCAGGCCCACTTGTAGCATTTGATTTACAGGCTCTGGGCACACACCCAGCGCACTGTACTAGGGACTTACTAGTGAATCAAATATACCAATCATGGTAAACCAATCATAATACAATTTACAGTAAGAGCACTTGCTCTTTAGCACTGAATAGCAGTGAAAATATGCGCAGAGACACTAAACCAGCAAAAATGAAGTCCATCATACCATCAAAAACAGGAGGTCAGAAAGCAAAAAGACAGGTGAAGCACGCCAAAGACGCCAGGTCTAACAGTTCCATTCCTTTCCAGTAGGGACTACTTCCTTTCCAGCACATTCACAATGCTAGGTAAACAGAAGCGACCCTAATTCATGAATAAAGCTGCCTTCTAGGGGGTTCATATCTACAGACAGGGAAATGTGTCATGCAAGCTGTGAATTGAAATGTCAAGATAGGCAAAGATATTACACTGTGTATTAGCCATACTGCTGAAGATGTTTCAGCTCTGGTAAATGGGAGTTGTTCTACCTTCTTCAAATGCAGCATTGCTTAGGTTGCATCTTTCATTACCATCAGTTATTGTTTGCGTGTCAGATTGAAAGGCAAAAATAATGTACTGGAATTCAGATAACACCATGGTATGCGCCCATTCTTTAGTGTTTGAATTGTCCAGCTAAACTGCATGAAAGATCTAAGCTGATTTGTGAGTATTTGCAGCTTTTGATTCGACAATGGGAAAAAGAAAAGTGTTGGATAACTCTTCAGGGCTAAGCTATGCAGCAAATAGCACCAAGTGACATGCAGCATATGTAACTGATAGAGGAGGTTGAGGGTATCTTGGGTGAAGATTCAACCAGAGCTAAGGAGAATGGCGCCAGACCTAAAATTACAGATGATTCTAAAGGGACAAGTAAGAAGGGAAGTAAGAAAGCTCCAGTTAGTCAACTAAAAATTGCTAGCAGTGATCCAGGCAAATAGCTAATAGCTATTTTTTTGGGCCTGTATTAGTGTTTCACAATCAAAAAATACAGTTGCAATACTTTAAAATGTTCTTGATCCCCTAGTTCAGACAAAGTTCCCCTTTCTGAATATTAAATCGAAGCTTATTGGGGAGCATGCAGTGGCCGAGGAGACCATTGCCAACATTCAAACAAGTTTAATATAAAAACCATTTTTGTTTTTCAAATCGAGCCCTGTTTCCTTTAAGGTAAACGGGCTGCATTTTAAAAAAAGGTTTACTTTATTTATAAATGTAACAATAGACATGGTGGGCCACTGAACCCTGCAGGCCACCATCCCTGTGTTAGCATCCAATTGTAGTGAGTAGCAATTTGCAACTTACCTCATGAATATTGATGAAGTAGGTCAGATTGTGACCCACAACGTTACTGAATTTTTTGAACAGACCTATTATTAAAGAAGTCAGTTAGCAAAACTCTTATCCATTCGCAAAAAGTAGCTGTGCAATTTTCAGTCACTTTTTGCAAATCAAAATTGAACCCATTGAAGTTTCTGATGTTTGCTAATAAAACTGGTATTAAAACCGAAGTCAATGTGAGTTACCACAATATTCTGGAGAACAAAAGTCATTCAGTCTGACAGAAGGATATCCCCACAGTTTTGGTGTTCCTGGGATAAACAGTTCTAGCCATATTGGCACAGAAGGTGGCAGCACCGAGGGAGGTACCACTACAGAGGTTCAGAAAAGGCCATTCATGTAGCACAGGGACCTGTAGAAGTAATATACAGTGGTAGAAAATGGTGGCCGGACGTCACAGAACTCCCAGTGGCAAGCCACAGTTGCAGCTCCTCCTCAGCTCCCAGAAGTAGATAGGTCACAGGGACAACAATGATCATCCATCATCCAGGGGATGGGAAACACACACAATCACATATGCCCCATTCTATCAGTCACACCTCAATCCAAAGAGGAAACCACCATTACAGTGCTGGTAAATACCACTCCTTACAGCTTCCTGATAGACACGAGGGCAACAAAATCATGCCTAAGGGAAGGGATAGTCCCCCTATCAAGAGAAACCATGGACACTCAGGGATTCTTGGGCACTGTGATGAGGGTCCCCTTCACAACACCCTTTAAGTTAGACATAGGAGGCAGCCGTGAGAAGGGTCAACTACTGTATCAGCCCTCGTCCCGAATTAACCCATTGGGAGAGAATTTGATGGCAAAATTAAACATGACCTGCTCCACCCCTGGGGTCTTACCCTTAAAATTCATGTCACTAAAATGCCCCTACAGTACAGATTAGCCATTGAGAGCATTTCCTACTGACCAGACTCCCTTCACTAAGATAGTCCTAACTATTGTTGCTAACACACCAGAATTACTGGGACAAAAGTTGCAATTGTCCGACAACTTTGTTTCCAAAGAGAGGGGCACCATGACTGGGAACTCCAAGAGGAAGTATTGTTCTGCTTCGAGGCAGTTGAAATACAGCTTGCTTATGGGTTATGGGATCTTGCTGGCCACTGATTGGACAAACTTGATGTGGGCATGTGTCATCTTCGTAACAACTGGTCTCAATGTATGGGAGATAATAGATGACCAGCTGTTCGGTGACTGCCCGGGTACTTCAGAGATTATTTTTGCAGATTCGATTGAGGTTAGGTTGGAGCTACAAAATAGGACTCCAGTACCCGTGGCGGTACTGACACACTTTCAGGAGTAGGATTTGTCAAGAGTGCCGTCGCAACTATTGGAATGGGGTCGTATGATGTGGGTCTCATTAATGCCGCCAAACCTGTGAAGATAACGTTGAGAGAAGGGGCCACCCTACCCAGAGTGCACCAATACCCACTCTCCAAAGAAGCTGATGAGGGTATAGCACCCATAATTCAGGCATTGATTGATCAAGGGGTACTCTATGTGGTATGTGATTTTCCCAGTCATGAAGAGTAAAGGGGGGGATATGGTGCTTGGTACAAGACCTACGCCCCCTCAACAAAATCGTGGTCCCAGAGTTCCCCATGGTACTAGACCCCTCCATCATCCTAACTAATATACCGGCAGACGCAAATCAATCCTCCGTAATAGACATCAAGAATGCATTCTTTAGAATTCTGCTGCAATCTGACAGTCAATACCTGACCGCATTTACATTTCCAGGGGTTCAGCTACTATTCTGGAGAATAACACAAGGGTATTGCGAGACCCCAAGTATCTTTAATATAACACTAAGGAGGGATCTCGCTGACTTTCACCTGAGTAGCACTCTGATACAACATGCGGATGACATCTTAATATACAGCCCCTCCGAAGCAATATGTCATCAGGACACAATAGTTCTCCTTATTGAACTGGCCGAAAAAGGATACAAGGTGGAAAGGGGCAAGGTGCAATATGTGCAGCAGGAGGTTAACAATCTAGGGCAATTGATTACAGGGGCCGATCTGAATGTCACCCCAGAATGCACAAGCTCCATTAGGGCTATGCCACCCAGCAAACTAAAAAGTGCATACAAAATAATTTCTGGTTCTGTGCAATTAAGTCAGGTGGTGGGTCCTTGACTACAGAGTGCTCACTGTTCCCCTTCTCGTGACCATGAAAAAGGTGAAAGCCGGCAGCAAGAAGCTGACATGGGCGCCCAAGATGCATGATACCTTCTGTAAACCTAAAAAAGAAATAACAGCTCACGCAGTACTTAATTTGAGCCGGGGCTTTCGGCTGCTCAGCACCGGCACTTAATTGGTTTCCGGTGCTCGGCACTGGCACCTAATTGTCAACACCATACTTAGAACAGTCCACCACATGGTGGCGCTGCTCATCTAATTTAGAGATGAGCAGAACAAGAGTAGTTTATGAATACAATATACATTAAAATTGCTAATACCTGCCTCCCCAGCCATTCCTTTAGCTTTGGGGACCTGGAATAATCTGAACTATTGCATTTACATGCAAGAGAGATGGTTAGTAGTTGTTTTGGCAGCGAACAGAAGGGCGATAGGTGGTGCAAGCTGCAGTGGCCTCCTGGTCAGAGCTGTGGCACTTAATATTTTACAAATTAAGCACTACCTGTGCTAGACACCCAACTACAATAAGGAATTTTTCTTATTTAGTCACAGTGACAGGTGAGTCATATCAGCAGTTTTGACACAGAAATATCCCTTGAGGCACAAACCCATGCGCACTACAGCAGGCACCTAGACTCAGTCATGCAGGGTCACATCCCATGTGAACAAGCTCTGGTAGCAGCAGTTTTTGCCATAAATAAGAGGATCTCCATTGTAACGGGGCACCGCTGACACTGTATTCAGAACATTCAGTATTTGCGGTCATACAAAAGAGTAAAAGCACGCTGACTATGCAACAGGTTTCAAGCTACGAGCTGATGCTCTCCTGAACATCATTAAAAGTAGTGCATTGCCACCTGGTGAACCCAGCAACCTTTTAAGCCCATGAGGTTCAGGAGGGAGAGGAGGTCCATGATTGTGCCACATACACCCGTGATGGGATGAGCCAAGCAGAGGAGGATTCCATCCCAGACAGTGAGGCGTTGTCTGTCAACGGGTCCTCTGTGATAGACCAGGAGACAGGGGTACAGCACACAAGGACTTCAATAGTGACAGCTAGTAGCCATGCGCCATCAGAAACGCTGCAGGTCAAAGCACAGCTAACGCTACTACCACACCTCTCAGCATAAGCGGCAGAGTAAATAGCATTGATTGAAGCACTCACCCAAAGCACGGGGAAGACATTAACAATTTACAAAGCCCATGTCACCACCACAGTACATTCAAGCATACAGAGATGGAAAAGTTGACGCTTCCTGAAATTAGACAGTTCACCCGTCATGCACAAGGACCTCCTCAAGCTACTAATTAATGCATTGACCCTGCCTAAATACGTAGCCATGGTGAAATGTGCCACACATCAGGAGCAAGGACCTCATATCATGGGGAAATGCACTAGCCAACCAAGTGGCAAAGAGGGCAGCATATGGAGCGGTTGGAGAACCACAAATACTCCCCTTACAGCAGGTAGCAGAGATGAAACCCACCCAGGATAGACCCTACAAGGAGACTGATGGAGCAAGAACTCACAAATGAGACTTGCTCAGAGGCAATCTTCTCACAGTATTAATTTATTAAACTTTGTATTGTTCATACTAATAATTGCATACACGAACATAAGTAGAAAGGAAGCTTGCCTATGTGTTTAAACTAACAAATAACGCTTGTCTGTTCTAAAATGGCCGCTAAAGCGCGGGAATCTTTATTGCGCATGTGTCAACCATATCACGTGGTGTGACGTCTTTCTATGCTTGGTGGGAAATTCTTGCTTCTGCGCAGTGTGCATTAAAATGGCCGCTTTATGTTTTCACATGCTACAGCTTGCTCTCATGTTACAATTAAACTGTGGTATTCTAACGCTATTAATGCGGGATACAATTTATAAGTAAAAGGGAATAGAGTAGAAAGAGTGGGTATACAGTGAAACAATTTATTTGTGATATTAATATTTTCTTCTTTGACTTTTATTAGTTCGTAAATTGGGCCTGGGGTTGGTGAACTGAAACTCGTGTGACAATGGTTCTGCGCATGCGCCCTGAGTGGCTGCCCAGAGGAAAGGATGAAGTCAACCTGGACGTCGTCCAAGGCCGTGACCTGATGGCCAACACTGCTGTACCCATGATGTCCCTACTGAAAAGCAACAATTTATATGAACAATGTATAAAATTTGTCGTGAGACGGGTGGGAAATAAAGCAAATGTATTAATTGTGATGGGCGGTATTTTTAAACAATGGGCTTAAAGAAATTGAACCAAATCAATATGGTGTGAGGATCAACCCCCTGTCCCCGTCCAATCAGAAGCAGTGCGCCCATATTTTTGCAACATTAATGGGAGGTACATGGGCATAGAAGGGTATATTAGATATAGAATTAGTTAATTAGAGAGTTCGAGACTAGATGCTGACAGACACAGAAGAGCAGGCGTATCGAACGGGCTGATTGCAGACTGAACCGCTGTCCAGAGAGGTCCTGAGGAGGGGGCGGCAGAGTCCATTAGAAGGAAGGCACGGGAGAATCGAGGAGAAGCGGAGTATCAGAGAGGGGAACGATGCAGGCATCGTTGATAGAGAGGTCACCGGTCCTGTCCTGAATCTGGAGGAGGTCCTTGCTCTTCATCCTCCCTGAGTCTTTATCTTTCCAACTCCTTGGCCAAGGGGTTTGCTACTGGCACTTTTAGGTAAATATAAATGCAACCTTAGTTGCGCTGCTGTCTCTATCTTCTCCTTTCTGAGGGACCGTCATAGAATGATAATTGATTATTATGCTTCATCCTTGATATACGATTAAGTATCATGTGGTTCTGTGCTTTACTCTGCTAAATCTTTAGATAAACATTTTAAAACTTCCTGACTCAGTGATTATTTCAGGATTATGTATTATAATGAATGTCACTCATTTTAAACTTCCCAATTAACAGGGGGTCCATTGGTAAGTCATTACTCTTCAATCAGAAAAGTAATTGGTAGCAGGGATTTTGATAAAGAGTACAACTGACCCACCAGCGGAAAATACTAGCGTAGTATGAATGTATGGGCCCAAGTGAGTATTTGGTGTATGAATGCTCGTTGCTAGTAACCCGCTGGATCAGATTTCTGGTTATCAGAGGATGCTTGTACTTTGTTAATTGGGTAATGAGAGTTTTATTTTTTATGAAATAACATCCGTGTGTTTACATTTTGTTTTATGTCGTCCAGAATTCCCTGGGGAAAATTGAATAGCGGATGGTAAGTGGAAGCCATACTGCAGTGAGGTTATCTGTCAGGCAGAAATAGTACTGAAAAGTTAAGCAGGGCTATCAGTACTTGTTAGGGACTCTATGCGTGTGAGTAATAGCAAAGGAATACGCTGGTAAAATTTGATGTTATATCACCTAGAAAGGGTAACATTGAAGAAGTAACAGGTATTTCTAAAGCTTGCGTGAAGAGTAAACGGAAGGGTTTTACTCGTAGTGTATGTTTAGTAAATAGAAGGGTTTTGCTAAAAGTGAGAGAAACTATCTTTTCCAATTTAGAGAAACTGGCACAATAGCGAATGTTTTATGTTGTTACTGAATTTTAATAAGAAACGTAGAGAAAATAAAGTTTTGCGTATGACTTTGTAAAGGGAGGGTCAGTTGCCGGAGAGGGAACTGACGTCACAGGTGCCGCGCTGGGATTGGTTGAAACAGCGGGCGTGGAAAGACACTTGTAAAGGGAGGGTCAGTAGTCGGGAGTAGTACTGACGTCACAGGTGGCGCGCTGGGATTGGTCGAAACAGCGAGGGACAGAGAAGCGCAGATTGTAAAGGAGGGGTTGACAGACAAACGTCACAAAAAGGCCGCGCTAGGATTGGTTCAGAGACCAAAGTTAGATGGAATTTGATTGGTTGTTACCATAAAGCTGAAATCCTAGTGGATAGTGGAGATTTTTTGTTCAAACGTGATCCAACTTTAATAGGAGTTCGTCCGGATAGGAGATTCCTAGGCTTTGCCGAATATAATTATATACATCGAGATTTACCCAAAATGTACGGAGAGAAGCGAAAAATGTCATTTATACAAAAGATTAAGAATTATTTTAGAAAGGATAAACCAATCAAAACTAGGGAAGGAATTATCATTCCACCAGCTAAAACGTCTGCTTCATTCATGATGATGGAGAGAGGTTATCATACTTGCGTATGGATAGAAAATTGGATAGAATATACCAAAAATGATGGAATATTAGCATTTCCCGAGAATGGTACTTTGAATGGGAGAATTCTTCAAAATTTGAGATTAAGAATGAATGACTTAGAACCCAGACCTAGATTAACTCAATACGAAGCCTTAGAGGAATGGGAAACCGAGGCATTTGAACGTGACCGAGGGGTTATCGGGGATTTTTCCCTAGGAACCAAAATGAGTCAAGGGACGGTCAGATGAAACAGTGGAGAAGAGCAATGCTTACCGAGGGTCTATATCCGATATTAATGGCAAAAGAATCGTTAGGGAGCAAATGCACAGAAAAGACTAAACACTTGACTAGATTTGGAGATTCCGAAGATGAATTTATGGAAGAGATATTAAAGAACCCGCCACCATATCAGGAAGGGACAAGTGGTTGCACCCCAAGTGCACCACTGTTAAGGACACCATTGGTACCTCAAGTATTGCTTGATTCCCCAGTTAGTAGAGTACTTCACGATAAAGAAAAGGAAGCCATAGATAAAAACAGAGCAGAATTAATACAGAAAGTAACACAATTGAGTATTCATCCTGATTCACTAACCATACCTGTAACGATTGGTCCAGTGGTTCCCTTATATGGTGACAAAGTAAATTACCCCAAACCTCTAGTTATGCCTACACCTATTAATGTTCCTAAACCTGAAGCAGTAGTAATGGTTGAGGATCACTTTGGTGATTGTGAATCTATGATCTCATTAATGGACTTGCCCATTCGAGAATCTGTAAATAGTATCCCCAGAAGAGCTACACCTGGTTGCTCAAGAGATGTAAACATAGTAAACTCATCAGGAACAAAAAGTGCCACAGTAGTTACACCAGAAGACTTAGAAAGGTGGGCACAAGGATCAGACAAACAGAGTTCACCCCCAAAGATCATGGACATTTATAAATTAAAGGTTGAGTTAGAAGAAATGATAGCAGGAAATGTAGGAGTAGATCGTTTGAATACTTACGATGAAGAAGAGCTATTATTTGTATGTAGAAGCATCACAAGAAATGTAAAGATATTCCATGAGAAATTATCAGATTTAGCTCTGCAGATGAGAATTGAAATAGGGAAGTCAAAAGTGTTACAGAAACCCTATAGATCAGATTTTTCAGACAAAGATTTAGAAAACATGAATGCCTCTGGAAGAAAATTACAAGTAAAAGAATTAATGACAGTCTTGCAGAAATGGGGAGACTTAGATAAATGGAAAGTTAGATGGACAAAGAAAAAGGAAGAGGCACGATACAGTAGAACAACTTCCGAATATTTAATGAAGGAAACAGGGAAAGCAGATCAAATATACCCGATGCGAGAAGTTCCAGGAGGGGGATATGTACATGTCCCATGGAGCAGACAGGATATTTTGCCAATTGAATGGTGTTGGACTTGGCCCTTTTTGCAGGGTCATCCCTAAACTTTTTGCCTTCCTCCTATATTTTTTCTGAACTGTTGTTGGCTGTTTTATGACTCTGGGCACTTTACCACTGCTGATCAGTGCTAAAGTGCATATGCTCTCACCATTGTAAATTGTGTTATGTTTTAGTGACTCCCTGATTGGATGATTGGTTTACTTGTCAGTCCCTAGTACAGTGCACTGAGTGTGCCCAGGGCTTGTAAATCCAATGCTGCTGGTGGGCTTGCAGCACTGGTTGTGCCACCCACAGAAGCAGCCTGTAAAAGCGTGTCTAAGGCCTGCCATTGCAGAGCCTGTGTGCAGTCTGGTACTGCCATGCTGACTGGGCAAGTGCACCCACTTGCCAGTCCCTAAACCTTCCCTTTTCTTCATGTCAGACACCCCTATGGTAGGCCCAAGGGCAGGGTGCATTGTAAGTATAAGGTAGGACATGACCTGGTGTGTGTGGCATGTCCTAATAGTGAATTACAGCCATTTTCGTTTTTCACTATTTTAAGGCTACCTGTTCTTCATAGGCCAGAATGGGCAGTTTTGATTATTACACCTTATAATCCTAACTGACCCAGGGAACATGGTAGAAAAACGAATTTAGTATGCCTGAACTCAGAATGATAAAATACATCTTTTAGTGAAGTTGGTTTTAACATTCTGTGTTTGAAAATACCACTTTTAGAAAGTAGGTATTTTCTTGCCTAAACCTTCCAAGCCTGCCTCTGCTAGGTTGTGTATTCCCTGTCTGGTTTGTGAGTGACAGGGGCTGGGGAAATTCCAGGAGACAGGGTGAGGCAGCCAGGGCTGAATAGAGAGATCTGCATCCAGAGTGGAGGGAGGAGTTGCACCTGGGTCTGAATAGGGCTGTGCCTGCCTTCCACAATGCTGGCTCCACCTCCTGCCGGGCGGCTGAGCACTCTGCCCCACATTCTGAAAGGAAAGAAGGAGTCCTGTCAACAAAGTGCTCCAGGACTGACCAGAACTGGTTTTGGACTAGGCAAAGGCCTCTCTGCCTTCAGAGAACAAAGAAAAACTGTGTATAAAAAGGGGACCCAGACCCCTAGGAAATTAGATCACTTTGGGAAACAAGAAGAAACCTTTGCTGAGGAGAGGAACCAGAAGGAACTGAGGAGAGACTATCCCTAAGCTGAAGTGCTGCTTGGGGGATTGGCCTGCAGTGGTTGCCTGACTGCCAAAGAAAGGAGAAAAGGACTTTGTGTGCACTTTTATTCAACTTGTGAAGGATCTCCAAGGGCTTGAGAAAAGAGCTTGCCTCCTGCTGAAGTCTCAGAGACAACAGACTTCAACCCCCAGCTCCCCAAGAGATCTATGGAAGTGCCTGCTGCTGTTTTGGGCCTTCTGAGGGACTGCGTGTCGCAAGGAGCTGGAAGCGCGACTCAAGAGGGAGAAGCGTGACGCCGTCGCAGCCGCTGCCGTCGCATCGTGGATGTCGCCGCTGTAGCTGTCGCATTGCACCGCATCTCAAGAAACGTCCCGCAACCCCGAAGAAGCGTGTCGCCGTCGCAGCCGCTGCCGTCGCATCGTAGATGTCGCTGCTGCAGCTGTCGCATTGCACCGCATCAAGAGAAGCGTCTCGCCACGAGGAAGAAGCGTGTCGCCGTCGCAGCCGCTGCCGTCGCATCGTAGATGTCGCCGCTGTAGCTGTCGCATTGCACTGCATCAAGAGAAGCGCCTCGCATCCACGGAGAAGCGTGCCGCCGTCGGAGCTGCTGCCGTCGCATCACGGAACAAGGGTGTCGCCGCTGCAGTTGTCGCATCGAGCGGAAGCGTCTCGCAACGTCGGAGAAGAGTGTCGCTGCCAAAGCCGCTGTCGTCGCATCACGGAACAAGGGTGTCGCCGCTGCAGCTGACGTGTCGATCCGAGACTTCTCGCAACATCGGAGAAGCGTCCCGCATCAAGAAGAACTTGACGTCTTTATTTCTTTGCACCGGATCTTTGCCGCATCTCCATCTCTGCAACACTTTTGTTGTAGAAACGTGACGCATCGTAAGGTACATTGACTCAAAGTGTCGCATTTTAAGAACTGAAGAGAACTAAGCTAAACCTACCATTTTAAGTACAGTATTGTGGATTTTTGTCATTTATGGTCTTGTGTTAAATCTATATAAAGAATACTTATTTTTGATATAAAACTTGTGTGGTGTCCATCTGTAGTGTTGTCACTGGATTACTGTATGTGTTCACAAATGCTTAACACACTGCCTCTGAGATAAGCCTGTCTGCTCGTGCCAAGCTACCAAGGGGTGAGCAGGGGTTATTTTAGGAGTGTACCCCACTACCCTGACTAGAGGCGAGGTCCCTATTTGTCACAAGTACCTACCTGTGCCAACTAGAGACCCCCAATTCTAACATTGGTGGTCAGCGGTGAGGATTCTGGACTTGCATTTGTGACTCATGTACAGTGATTGGTGAACACTACTAGTGAGTGCAGACCAAACGCAACCACATACTATTTTTCCCTGTTTTCCCTTTGGACTTTGGTTTTTGAAACTCTGGTTAGTTGCTGCACCTGTTGGGCCTTGTCAAAATGGAAGTCAACTTTTGGCACCTGGATATCTACAAGATAAGGGAACTAAAAGTACTTTGCAAGGAGAAGGGGCTACCTGTGAAGAGGAGATCCACAAGGCAGGATCTTGAGGCAGCCCTGCATAGCTATGAGGTGCTACGCTGGGAAGCAACACTAGTAGATGACTCTGAGGAGGAATCTGAGGGGGAGGATCCCCAGCCAGAATACCAAGAGGGCAGTGGCCCTGAGGAGGAAACATTTTGGGAAAGATTGGCTCGTGAAGAGAGGAATCGGATTCGTGCTTGTGACCGGAGGCTGAGGCAGCTAGACCGGGAGTGCAAGGAGATAGAGCGAGCCTTAGCTAAAAAAGAAATATGTGAAGCTCAAGAAGTGAGCTTGGCTGAGTTGGAGGTGGAGTCCAGCTCAGATGGTGGCAACAAAATTAAGTTATTCAGTGCTGAGAGAGTAGTGCACACACCCAGAGATGTGGCGCCTGACTTGGAGGGGTTAACATACACCAGGAGGTTCAAGGACATGAGGTAGCTCCAGTAGTGCGCAGTGTCCCTGAGAGGAATAGGGAAACTGACACAGGGATTCATGGTCCTAGTGGTGGGAGGGACACTCTACTGACTCTAGATGAGAGGTGGAGGGAGAGGGGTTCCCCCATGGTTGAAGTCCTGGTATGTGAGTGTGAAGACCGCCCAGAACAGTGTGGGTTGAGTGACAGAGACAGTCAGATACTGTCTTGGCAATCTCAGGAGAGTGGTGTGGGGTACGTGTGCAAGGCACTGGATGGTGAGGTGAAGGATAGTTTGGTTAACCCCTGTGGGGGGCTGTGTGATCCAATTGTGGGAGAGCATATTTATTCAACTTGTGAAGGATCTCCAAGGGCTTGAGAAAAGAGCTTGCCTCCTGCTGAAGTCTCAGGGACAACAGACTTCAACCCCCAGCTCCCCAAGAGATCTATGGAAGTGCCTGCTGCTGTTTTGGGCCTTCTGAGGGACTGCGTGTCGCAAGGAGCTGGAAGCGCGACTCAAGAGGGAGAAGCGTGACGCCGTCGCAGCCGCTGCCGTCGCCTCGTGGATGTCGCCGCTGTAGCTGTCGCATTGCACCGCATCTCAAGAAACGTCCCGCAACCCCGAAGAAGCGTGTCGCCGTCGCAGCCGCTGCCGTCGCATCGTAGATGTCGCTGCTGCAGCTGTCGCATTGCACCGCATCAAGAGAAGCGTCTCGCCACGAGGAAGAAGCGTGTCGCCGTCGCAGCCGCTGCCGTCGCATCGTAGATGTCGCCGCTGTAGCTGTCGCATTGCACTGCATCAAGAGAAGCGCCTCGCATCCACGGAGAAGCGTGCCGCCGTCGGAGCTGCTGCCGTCGCATCACGGAACAAGGGTGTCGCCGCTGCAGTTGTCGCATCGAGCGGAAGCGTCTCGCAACGTCGGAGAAGAGTGTCGCCGCCAAAGCCGCTGTCGTCGCATCACGGAACAAGGGTGTCGCCGCTGCAGCTGACGTGTCGATCCGAGACTTCTCGCAACATCGGAGAAGCTTCCTGCATCAAGAAGAACTTGACGTCTTTATTTCTTTGCACCGGATCTTTGCCGCATCTCCATCTCTGCAACACTTTTGTTGTAGAAACGTGACGCATCGTAAGGTACATTGACTCAAAGTGTCGCATTTTAAGAACTGAAGAGAACTAAGCTAAACCTACCATTTTAAGTACAGTATTGTGGATTTTTGTCATTTATGGTCTTGTGTTAAATCTATATAAAGAATACTTATTTTTGATATAAAACTTGTGTGGTGTCCATCTGTAGTGTTGTCACTGGATTACTGTATGTGTTCACAAATGCTTAACACACTGCCTCTGAGATAAGCCTGTCTGCTCGTGCCAAGCTACCAAGGGGGTGAGCAGGGGTTATTTTAGGAGTGTACCCTACTACCCTGACTAGAGGCGAGGGTCCCTATTTGTCACAAGTACCTACCTGTGCCAACTAGAGACCCCAATTCTAACATTGGTGGTCAGCGGTGAGGATTCTGGACTTGCATTTGTGACTCATGTACAGTGATTGGTGAACACTACTAGTGAGTGCAGACCAAACGCAACCACATACTATTTTCCCTGTTTTCCCTTTGGACTTTGGTTTTGAAACTCTGGTTAGTTGCTGCACCTGTTGGGCCTTGTCAAAATGGAAGTCAACTTTTGGCACCTGGATATCTACAAGATAAGGGAACTAAAAGTACTTTGCAAGGAGAAGGGGCTACCTGTGAAGAGGAGATCCACAAGGCAGGATCTTGAGGCAGCCCTGCATAGCTATGAGGTGCTACGCTGGGAAGCAACACTAGTAGATGACTCTGAGGAGGAATCTGAGGGGGAGGATCCCCAGCCAGAATACCAAGAGGGCAGTGGCCCTGAGGAGTAAACATTTTGGGAAAGATTGGCTCGTGAAGAGAGGAATCGGATTCGTGCTTGTGACCGGAGGCTGAGGCAGCTAGACCGGGAGTGCAAGGAGATAGAGCGAGCCTTAGCTAAAAAAGAAATATGTGAAGCTCAAGAAGTGAGCTTGGCTGAGTTGGAGGTGGAGTCCAGCTCAGATGGTGGCAGCAAAATTAAGTTATTCAGTGCTGAGAGAGTAGTGCACACACCCAGAGATGTGGCGCCTGACTTGGAGGGGGTTAACATACACCAGGAGGTTCAAGGACATGAGGTAGCTCCAGTAGTGCGCAGTGTCCCTGAGAGGAATAGGGAAACTGACACAGGGATTCATGGTCCTAGTGGTGGGAGGGACACTCTACTGACTCTAGATGAGAGGTGGAGGGAGAGGGGTTCCCCATGGTTGAAGTCCTGGTATGTGAGTGTGAAGACCGCCCAGAACAGTGTGGGTTGAGTGACAGAGACAGTCAGATACTGTCTTGGCAATCTCAGGAGAGTGGTGTGGGGTACGTGTGCAAGGCACTGGATGGTGAGGTGAAGGATAGTTTGGTTAACCCCTGTGGGGGGCTGTGTGATCCAATTGTGGGAGAGCATATTGTAAGTCCCTGTTTTCCAGAGCTATGCCTACACCTGTTGGAAGTGAGTTCTCTGACCCCAGGGAGCTCACATTGGAGGCAGACCTTTTGGTGGATTCCAGAGGGTCTGGAGAGGCATTGGGGAGTGACCTAAGAGGAGTGGCTCAGGTGTCTTCCAACCCAGAGTGGTGGGAGAGGTTCAGTGTAGCCCCGCTGGGTCCCGTGGTAGGGGAGGGGTGTAGAGACTCACGTCCTGTCTCAGTGGAGAAGGAGTGAGTGTGGGGCTGCATGTCCCAAGGTGCCCGAAACCCATTCCCAGAGCCTGGATGGTTCTTTAAGGGAACACCAGGTAGGGAGCCTAGGCTGTCCTGATGGGCCGCCCGATGAGGAGGATCTCCTAGTGTCTAGAGAACCTGGAGCGTCTGTAAACGGAGCTCCAGTGTTTCTGGTGTCTGGCGGTGCCACTCCACTTGGGAGGGTACAGAAGTCCAGAGTGAGCGGTGAGAGGGGGAGAGGGGGAGAGAGTCCCCAGTGGAAGAACCAGTGGGTCAGGGGCCAGCCAGAAGGGCTGAGTCACCGGTGAATGACCATGGTGACACCACTTCTGTCCTGGGGGATCTTCACGTGCTGTCAGATGGACAGGGGTCGGGAGATCTGCGCCAGGCAGACTGTCACACAACACAGGAGAGATGTGTTACCCTCTGGGGGGGCATGCGTGCTCCCCAGGAAGTCCTGGTGCGCCAGGCAGATTCTTACACAACTCTAGAGGAGTGTGTTTCCCTTGGGGGGTTGGTGTACCCTCCCGGAAGTCCTGGGTTGCCAGGCACAGGTCCAGCCTAAGGGTACAGACCCTGGGTTGGAGGGCCAGGTTCAGGGTGTCCCCCTGACCTGGAGGAAGGGGCAGCTGCTAACAGTGCCCCTACCAGTTTGTCTTCTGGGGGCACCGCTCCAGGTGGGAGGGTGCAGGACCCCAGTAAGGGGCGGGGAGAGGACAGCCTCACCCCTGGCCTCTGCCCAGTCTAAGAGGTACAGACCCTATGCTGGGATCCCAGTTGCAGGATAGAACCCCTGAACTGGTGGGCGAATTGTGCAGGACACCTGCACAGGTGCCCTGACAATTCTGGAAGGGGGTACTGCTCCTGATGGGAGAGGGCAGTACTCTGGAAGGGGGTGCAGAGGGAGGGAGTCCTCGCCTCTGACCCCGGTTCAACTGGAGGGTTTAGACCCTAGATTGGAGGACCAGGTTCAGGGTGTCCCCTGACCTGGACGCCCAGTTGCAGGATAGAACCCCTGAACTGGTGGGCGAATTGTGCAGGACACCTGCCACAGGTGCCCTGGCAATTCTGGAAGGGGGTACCACTCCAGGTGGGAGGGTACCTAGCCCCAACGAGGAGGAGGAGGACCGGGTGTGGGAAAGCCCCCCCCAGTCTGCAGTCCAGCCGCCGGGTACAGGCCTGGGGCTGGAGGGTCAGTGTCAGGATGTCATACCTGACCTGACAGGAGGGAGAGCGGACAAAGGGTGCCAAGCACCTGGGACTACTGCCCCCCGCTCTCTGATGCCACAGAGGTTTGAGAGCCCTGAGAAGCATAAGGCCTGGGTCTCATCCCTGACCACTGTCAGTGGCCACTGTGGCTTGCTGTCTGTCTGTTGGGACACACCTGTGAGCAAGTTAAGGTTAGGTGCTGCACAGGTGGGGTCCACAGGTGAGGAGAAGGGTTCCCCATGGATTAGCTTGGTGGGCCATGAGAGTATGGACAGAGGGATTCCAATAGGTTCAGATTGGCATAGAACTGGAGTATGCCCCTGCTGTTGTGGGCCAGGGTCCAGGTTCTATCGCCCAAAGCAGGAAGCCCATCAGGGTAGTGATTGGTCTCCCCTACGTTTTTGGCTGGAAGGGGGTTGTGTTGGACTTGGCCCTTTTTGCAGGGTCATCCCTAAACTTTTGCCTTCCTCCTATATTTTTCTGACCTGTTGTTGGCTGTTTTATGACTCTGGGCACTTTACCACTGCTGATCAGTGCTAAAGTGCATATGCTCTCCCCATTGTAAATTGTGTTATGTATTAGTGACTACGTCGAGCTTACCGCCCTCCTGAAGAAACCAACGGCGGACCCCACCGACCTCAAGAACTACCGCCCCATCTCGCTCCTTCCGTTTCCGGCCAAAGTCATCGAGAAGACCGTCAACAGACAGCTTGCCGCCTTCCTCGAGACGAATGGATCCCTCGACCCCTCGCAGTCCGGGTTTCGGGCCAACCACAGCACCGAGACCGCCCTTATCGCAGCCACCGACGACATCAGAACCCTAACCGACAACGGGAAACAGCTGCCCTCATCCTCCTGGACCTCTCCGCGGCGTTCGACACCGTCTGCCACCGCACCCTAGTGAAGCGCCTCAGCAACATCGGAATCCGAGAGAAAGCACTGGAATGGATCATCTCGTTCCTCGCCGGAAGAACCCAGAGAGTCCGCCTCTCCCGTTCAGATCCGAAGCCACCGAAGTCATCTGCGGCGTTCCACAAGGATCCTCACTCAGCCCGACCCTCTTCAACGTCTACATGAGCCCCCTCGCAGCCATCGCACGCCGACACAACCTCAACATCATCTCCTACGCCGACGACACCCAGCTGATCCTCTCCCTCACCAACGACCCCACTACCGCCAGAGCCAACCTGCACGACGGGATGAGAGACGTCGCCGACTGGATGAGGAACAGCCGCCTTAAACTGAACTCAGACAAGACGGAAGTCCTCATCCTGGGCTCATCACCCTCCGCCTGGGACGACTCCTGGTGGCCCCCGGCCCTGGGCACCGCACCCAAGCCAACGGACCACGCACGCAACCTGGGCTTCATCCTGGACTCCTCCCTATCAATGACCAAACAAGTCAACGCCGTCTCATCTTCATGCTTCAACACCCTGCGCATGCTCCGCAAGATCTTCAGATGGATCCCCACTGAAACCAGGAAGACCGTCACCCAGGCACTCGTCACCAGCCGACTGGACTATGGGAACACCCTCTACGCCGGAACCACAGCCAAACTTCAAAAGAGACTCCAGCGCATCCAGAACGCCTCCGCACGACTCATCCTGGACATCCCCCGACACAGCCACATCACCGTACACCTGAAAGACCTGCACTGGCTCCCCGTCAGCAAGAGAATCACGTTCAGACTCCTCACCCACGCACACAAGGCCCTCCACGACCTGGGCCCAAAGTACCTCAACGACCGCATGTCCTTCTACACGCCCACACGCCAGCTACGATCAACCAGCCACGCCCTCGCCACCGTACCACGCATCCGCAGAACCACCGCCGGAGGAAGATCCTTCTCCTACCTGGCGGCCAAGACCTGGAACTCCCTCCCCACTCACCTTCGGCGAACCCAGGACCATCTCGCCTTCAGGAAGCAGCTCAAGACCTGGCTGTTCGAGCAGTAACTTACCCCCTCCCCCAGCGCCTTGAGACCCTCCCGGGTGAGTAGCGCGCTCTATAAATGCCGTGATTGATTGATTGATTGATTGGATGATTGGTTTACTTGTCAGTCCCTAGTACAGTGCACTGAGTGTGCCCAGGGCTTGTAAATCCAATGCTGCTGGTGGGCTTGAAGCATTGGTTGTGCCACCCACAGAAGCAGCCTGTAAAAGCGTGTCTAAGGCCTGCCATTGCAGAGCCTGTGTGCAGTCTGGTACTGCCATGCTGACTGGGCAAGTGCACCCACTTGCCAGTCCCTAAACCTTCCCTTTTCTTCATGTCAGACACCCCTATGGTAGAGCCCAAGGGCAGGGTGCATTGTAAGTATAAGGTAGGACATGCCCTGGTGTGTGTGGCATGTCCTAATAGTGAATTACAGCCATTTTCGTTTTCACTATTGCAAGGCTACCTGTTCTCCATAGGCCAGAATGGGCAGTTTTGATTATTACACCTTATAATCCCTAACTGACCCAGGGAACATGGTAGAAAAACAATTTAGTATGCCTGAACTCAGAATGATAAAATACATCTTTTAGTGAAGTTGGTTTAACATTCTGTGTTTGAAAATACCACTTTTAGAAAGTAGGTATTTTCTTGCCTAAACCTTCCAAGCCTGCCTCTGCTAGGTTGTGTATTCCCTGTCTGGTTTGTGAGTGACAGGGGCTGGGGAAATTCCAGGAGACAGGGTGAGGCAGCCAGGGCTGAATAGAGAGATCTGCATCCAGATTGGAGGGAGGAGTTGCACCTGGGTCGGAATAGGGCTGTGCCTGCCTTCCACAATGCTGGCTCCACCTCCTGCCGGGCGGCTGAGCACTCTGCCCTACATTCTGAAAGGAAAGAAGGAGTCCTGTCAACAAAGTGCTCCAGGACTGACCAGAACTGGTTTTGGACTAGAGCAAAGGCCTCTCTGCCTTCAGAGAACAAAGAAAAACTGTGTATAAAAAGGGGACCCAGACCCCTAGGAAATTAGATCACTTTGGGAAACAAGAAGAAACCTTTGCTGAGGAGAGGAACCAGAAGGAACTGAGGAGAGACTATCCCTAAGCTGAAGTGCTGCTTGGGGGATTGGCCTGCAGTGGTTGCCTGACTGCCAAAGAAAGGAGAAAAGGACTTTGTGTGCACTTTTATTCAACTTGTGAAGGATCGCCAAGGGCTTGAGAAAAGAGCTTGCCTCCTGCTGAAGTCTCAGGGACAACAGACTTCAACCCCCAGCTCCCCAAGAGTTCTATGGAAGTGCCTGCTGCTGTTTTGGGCCTTCTGAGGGACTGCGTGTCGCAAGGAGCTGGAAGCACGACTCAAGAGGGAGAAGCGTGATGCCATCGCAGCCGCTGCCGTCGCATCGTGGATGTCGCCGCTGTAGCTGTCACATTGCACCGCATCTCAAGAAACGTCCCGCAACCCCGAAGAAGCGTGTCGCCGTCGCAGCCGCTGCCGTCGCATCGTGAGATGTCGCTGCTGCAGCTGTCGCATTGCACCGCATCAAGAGAAGCGTCTCGCCACGAGGAAGAAGCGTGTCGCCGTCGCAGCCGCTGCCGTCGCATCGTAGATGTCGCCGCTGTAGCTGTCGCATTGCACCGCATCAAGAGAAGCGCCTCGCATCCACGGAGAAGCGTGCCGCCGTCGGAGCTGCTGCCGTCGCATCACGGAACAAGGGTGTCGCCGCTGCAGTTGTCGCGTCGAGCGGAAGCGTCTCGCAGCGTCGGAGAAGAGTGTCGCCGCCAAAGCCGCTGTCGTCGCATCACGGAACAAGGGTGTCGCCGCTGCAGCAGACGCGTCGAGCCGAGACTTCTCGCAACATCAGAGAAGCGTGCCGCATCAAGAAGAACTTGACGTCTTTATTTCTTTGCACCGGATCTTTGCCGCATCTCCATCTCTGCAACACTTTTGTTGTAGAAACGTGACGCATCGTAAGGTACATTGACTCAAAGTGTCGCATTTTAAGAACTGAAGAGAACTAAGCTAAACCTACCATTTTAAGTACAGTATTGTGGATTTTTGTCGTTTATGGTCTTGTGTTAAATCTATATAAAGAATACTTATTTTTGATATAAAACTTGTGTGGTGTCCATCTGTAGTGTTGTCACTGGATTACTGTATGTGTTCACAAATGCTTAACACACTGCCTCTGAGATAAGCCTGTCTGCTCGTGCCAAGCTACCAAGGGGGTGAGCAGGGGTTATTTTAGGAGTGTACCCCACTACCCTGACTAGAGGCGAGGGTCCCTATTTGTCACAAGTACCTACCTGTGCCAACTAGAGACCCCTAATTCTAACATTGGTGGTCAGCGGTGAGGATTCTGGACTTGCATTTGTGAGTCATGTACAGTGATTGGTGAACACTACTAGTGAGTGCAGACCAAACGCAACCACATACTATTTTTCCCTGTTTTCCCTTTGGACTTTGGTTTTTGAAACTCTGGTTAGTTGCTGCACCTGTTGGGCCTTGTCAAAATGGAAGTCAACTTTTGGCACCTGGATATCTACAAGATAAGGGAACTAAAAGTACTTTGCAAGGAGAAGGGGCTACCTGTGAAGAGGAGATCCACAAGGCAGGATCTTGAGGCAGCCCTGCATAGCTATGAGGTGCTACGTTGGGAAGCAACACTAGTAGATGACTCTGAGGAGGAATCTGAGGGGAGGATCCCCAGCCAGAATACCAAGAGGGCAGTGGCCCTGAGGAGGAAACATTTTGGGAAAGATTGGCTCGTGAAGAGAGGAATCGGATTCGTGCTTGTGACCGGAGGCTGAGGCAGCTAGACCGGGAGTGCAAGGAGATAGAGCGAGCCTTAGCTAAAAAGAAATATGTGAAGCTCAAGAAGTGAGCTTGGCTGAGTTGGAGGTGGAGTCCAGCTCAGATGGTGGCAGCAAAATTAAGTTATTCAGTGCTGAGAGAGTAGTGCACACACCCAGAGATGTGGCGCCTGACTTGGAGGGGGTTAACATACACCCAGGAGGTTCAAGGACATGAGGTAGCTCCAGTAGTGCGCAGTGTCCCTGAGAGGAATAGGGAAACTGACACAGGGATTCATGGTCCTAGTGGTGGGAGGGACACTCTACTGACTCTAGATGAGAGGTGGAGGGAGAGGGAGAGGGGTTCCCCCATGGTTGAAGTCCTGGTATGTGAGTGTGAAGACAGCCCAGAACAGTGTGGGTTGAGTGACAGAGACAGTCAGATACTGTCTTGGCAATCTCAGGAGAGTGGTGTGGGGTACGTGTGCAAGGCACTGGATGGTGAGGTGAAGGATAGTTTGGTTAACCCCTGTGGGGGGCTGTGTGATCCAATTGTGGGAGAGCATATTGTAAGTCCCTGTTTTCCAGAGCTATGCCTACACCTGTTGGAGAGTGAGTTCTCTGACCCCAGGGAGCTCACATTGGAGGCAGACCTTTTGGTGGATTCCAGAGGGTCTGGAGAGGCATTGGGGAGTGACCCTAAGAGGAGTGGCTCAGGTGTCTTCCAACCCAGAGTGGTGGGAGAGGTTCAGTGTAGCCCCGCTGGGTCCCGTGGTAGGGGGAGGGGTGTAGAGACTCACGTCCTGTCTCAGTGGAGAAGGAGTGAGTGTGGGGCTGCATGTCCCAAGGTGCCCGAAACCCATTCCCAGAGCCTGGATGGTTCTTTAAGGGAACACCAGGTAGGGAGCCTAGGCTGTCCTGATGGGCCGCCCGTTGAGGAGGATCTCCTAGTGTCTAGAGAACCTGGAGCGTCTGTAAACGGAGCTCCAGTGTTTCTGGTGTCTGGCGGTGCCGCTCCACTTGGGAGGGTACAGAAGTCCAGAGTGAGCGGTGAGAGGGGGAGAGAGTCCCCAGTGGAAGAACCAGTGGGTCAGGGGCCAGCCAGAAGGGCTGAGTCACCGGTGAATGACCATGGTGACACCACTTCTGTCCTGGGGGATCTTCACGTGCTGTCAGATGGACAGGGGTTGGGAGATCTGCGCCAGGCAGACTGTCACACAACACAGGAGAGATGTGTTACCCTCTGGGAGGCATGCGTGCTCCCAGGAAGTCCTGGTGCGCCAGGCAGATTCTTACACAACTCTAGAGGAGTGTGTTTCCCTTAGGGGGTTGGTGTACCCTCCCGGAAGTCCTGGGTTGCCAGGCACAGGTCCAGCCTAAGGGTACAGACCCTGGGTTGGAGGGCCAGGTTCAGGGTGTCCCCCTGACCTGGAGGAAGGGGCAGCTGCTAACAGTGCCCCTACCAGTTTGTCTTCTGGGGGCACCGCTCCAGGTGGGAGGTGCAGGACCCCAGTAAGGGGGGCAGGGAGAGGACAGCCTTACCCCTGGCCTCTGCCCAGTCTAAGGGTACAGACCCTATGCTGGGATCCCAGTTGCAGGATAGAACCCCTGAACTGGTGGGCGGAGTGTGCAGGACACCTGCCACAGGTGCCCTGACAATTCTGGAAGAGGTACTGCTCCTGATGGGAGGGGGCAGTACTCTGGAAGGGGGTGCAGAGGGAGGGAGTCCTTGCCTCTGACCCCGGTTCAACTGGAGGGTTTAGACCCTAGATTGGAGGACCAGGTTCAGGGTGTCCCCCCTGACCTGGACGCCCAGTTGCAGGATAGAACCCCTGAACTGGTGGGCGAGTTGTGCAGGACACCTGCCACAGGTGCCCTGGCAATTCTGGAAGGGGGTACCACTCCAGGTGGGAGGGTACCGAGCCCCAACGAGGAGGAGGATGACCGGGTGTGGGAAAGCCCCCCCCAGTCTGCAGTCCAGCCGCCGGGTACAGGCCTGGGGCTGGAGGGTCAGTGTCAGGATGTCATACCTGACCTGACAGGAGGGAGAGTGGACAAAGGGTGCCAAGCACCTGGGGCTACTGCCCCCCGCTCTCCGATGCCACAGAGGTTTGAGAGCCCTGAGAAGCATAAGGCCTGGGTCTCATCCTGACCACTGTCAGTGGCCACTGTGGCTTGCTGTCTGTCTGTTGGGACACACCTGTGAGCAAGTTAAGGTTAGGTGCTGCACAGGTGGGGTCCACAGGTGAGAGAAGGGTTCCCCATGGATTAGCTTGGTGGGCCATGAGAGTATGGACAGAGGGATTCCAATAGGTTCAGATTGGCATAGAACTGGAGTATGCCCCTGCTGTTGTGGGCCAGGGTCCAGGTTCTATCGCCCAAAGCAGGGAAGCCCATCAGGGTAGTGATTGGTCTCCCCTACGTTTTTGGCTGGAAGGGGTTGTGTTGGACTTGGCCCTTTTGCAGGGTCATCCCTAAACTTTTTGCCTTCCTCCTATATTTTTCTGACCTGTTGTTGGCTGTTTTATGACTCTGGGCACTTTACCACTGCTGATCAGTGCTAAAGTGCATATGCTCTCCCATTGTAAATTGTGTTATGTATTAGTGACTCCTGATTGGATGATTGGTTTACTTGTCAGTCCCTAGTACAGTGCACTGAGTGTGCCCAGGGCTTGTAAATCCAATGCTGCTGGTGGGCTTGCAGCACTGGTTGTGCCACCCACAGAAGCAGCCTGTAAAGCGTGTCTAAGGCCTGCCATTGCAGAGCCTGTGTGCAGTCTGGTACTGCCATGCTGACTGGGCAAGTGCACCCACTTGCCAGTCCCTAAACCTTCCCTTTTCTTCATGTCAGACACCCCTATGGTAGGCCCAAGGGCAGGGTGCATTGTAAGTATAAGGTAGGACATGCCCTGGTGTGTGTGGCATGTCCTAATAGTGACTTACAGCCATTTTCGTTTTTCACTATTGCAAGGCTACCTGTTCTCCATAGGCCAGAATGGGCAGTTTTGATTATTACACCTTATAATCCTAACTGACCCAGGGAACATGGTAGAAAAACGAATTTAGTATGCCTGAACTCAGAATGATAAAATACATCTTTTAGTGAAGTTGATTTTAACATTCTGTGTTTGAAAATACCACTTTTAGAAAGTAGGTATTTTCTTGCCTAAACCTTCCAAGCCTGCCTCTGCTAGGTTGTGTATTCCCTGTCTGGTTTGTGAGTGACAGGGGCTGGGGAAATTCCAGGAGACAGGGTGAGGCAGCCAGGGCTGAATAGAGAGATCTGCATCCAGATTGGAGGGAGGAGTTGCACCTGGGTCTGAATAGGGCTGTGCCTGCCTTCCACAATGCTGGCTCCACCTCCTGCCGGGCGGCTGAGCACTCTGCCCTACATTCTGAAAGGAAAGAAGGAGTCCTGTCAACAAAGTGCTCCAGGACTGACCAGAATTGGTTTTGGACTAGGCAAAGGCCTCTCTGCCTTCAGAGAACAAAGAAAAACTGTGTATAAAAAGGGGACCCGGACCCCTTGGAAATTAGATCACTTTGGGAAACAAGAAGAAACCTTTTCTGAGGAGAGGAACCAGAAGGAACTGAGGAGAGACTATCCCTAAGCTGAAGTGCTGCTTGGGGGATTGGCCTGCAGTGGTTGCCTGACTGCCAAAGAAAGGAGAAAAGGACTTTGTGTGCACTTTTATTCAACTTGTGAAGGATCTCCAAGGGCTTGAGAAAAGAGCTTGCCTCCTGCTGAAGTCTCAGGGACAACAGACTTCAACCCCCAGCTCCCCAAGAGTTCTATGGAAGTGCCTGCTGCTGTTTTGGGCCTTCTGAGGGACTGCGTGTCGCAAGGAGCTGGAAGCGCGACTCAAGAGGGAGAAGAGTGATGCCGTCGCAGCCGCTGCCGTCGCATCGTGGATGTCGCCGCTGTAGCTGTCACATTGCACCGCATCTCAAGAAACGTCCCGCAACCCCGAAGAAGCGTGTCGCTGTCGCAGCCGCTGCCGTCGCATCGTAGATGTCGCTGCTGCAGCTGTCGCATTGCACCGCATCAAGAGAAGCGTCTCCCACGAGGAAGAAGCGTGTCGCCGTCGCAGCCGCTGCCGTCGCATCGTAGATGTCGCCGCTGTAGCTGTCGCATTGCACCGCATCCAGAGAAGCGCCTCGCATCCACGGAGAAGCGTGCCGCCGTCGGAGCTGCTGCCGTCGCATCACGGAACAAGGGTGTCGCCGCTGCAGTTGTCGCATCGAGCGGAAGCGTCTCGCAACGTCGGAGAAGAGTGTCGCCGCCAAAGCCGCTGTCGTCGCATCACGGAACAAGGGTGTCGCCGCTGCAGCAGACGCGTCGAGCCGAGACTTCTCGCAACATCGGAGAAGCGTGCCGCATCAAGAAGAACTTGACGTCTTTATTTCTTTGCACCGGATCTTTTCCGCATCTCCATCTCTGCAACACTTTTGTTGTAGAAACGTGACGCATCATAAGGTACATTGACTCAAAGTGTCGCATTTTAAGAACTGAAGAGAACTAAGCTAAACCTACCATTTTAAGTACAGTATTGTGGATTTTTGTCGTTTATGGTCTTGTGTTAAATCTATATAAAGAATACTTATTTTTGATATAAAACTTGTGTGGTGTCCATCTGTAGTGTTGTCACTGGATTACTGTATGTGTTCACAAATGCTTAACACACTGCCTCTGAGATAAGCCTGTCTGCTCGTGCCAAGCTACCAAGGGGGTGAGCAGGGGTTATTTTAGGAGTGTACCCACTACCCTGACTAGAGGCGAGGGTCCCTATTTGTCACAAGTACCTACCTGTGCCAACTAGAGACCCCCAATTCTAACATTGGTGGTCAGCGGTGAGGATTCTGGACTTGCATTTGTGACTCATGTACAGTGATTGGTGAACACTACTAGTGAGTGCAGACCAAACGCAACCACATACTATTTTTCCCTGTTTTCCCTTTGGACTTTGGTTTTTGAAACTCTGGTTAGTTGCTGCACCTGTTGGGCCTTGTCAAAATGGAAGTCAACTTTTGGCACCTGGATATCTACAAGATAAGGGAACTAAAAGTACTTTGCAAGGAGAAGGGGCTACCTGTGAAGAGGAGATCCACAAGGCAGGATCTTGAGGCAGCCCTGCATAGCTATGAGGTGGTACGCTGGGAAGCAACACTAGTAGATGACTCTGAGGAGGAATCTGAGGGGGAGGATCCCCAGCCAGAATACCAAGAGGGCAGTGGCCCTGAGGAGGAAACATTTTGGGAAAGATTGGCTCGTGAAGAGAGGAATCGGATTTGTGCTTGTGACCGGAGGCTGAGGCAGCTAGACTGGGAGTGCAAGGAGATAGAGCGAGCCTTAGCTGAAAAAGAAATATGTGAAGCTCAAGAAGTGAGCTTGGCTGAGTTGGAGGTGGAGTCCAGCTCAGATGGTGGCAGCAAAATTAAGTTATTCAGTGCTGAGAGAGTAGTGCACACACCCAGAGATGTGGCGCCTGACTTGGAGGGGGTTAACATACACCAGGAGGTTCAAGGACATGAGGTAGCTCCAGTAGTGCGCAGTGTCCCTGAGAGGAATAGGGAAACTGACACAGGGATTCATGGTCCTAGTGGTGGGAGGGACACTCTACTGACTCTAGATGAGAGGTGGAGGGAGAGGGGTTCCCCCATGGTTGAAGTCCTGGTATGTGAGTGTGAAGACCGCCCAGAAGAGTGTGGGTTGAGTGACAGAGACAGTCAGATACTGTCTTGCCAATCTCAGGAGAGTGGTGTGGAGTACGTGTGCAAGGCACTGGATGGTGAGGTGAAGGATAGTTTGGTTAACCCCTGTGAGTGGCTGTGTGATCCAATTGTGGGAGAGCATATTGTAAGTCCCTGTTTTCCAGAGCTATGCCTACACCTGTTGGAGAGTGAGTTCTCTGACCCCAGGGAGCTCACATTGGAGGCAGACCTTTTGGTGGATTCCAGAGGGTCTGGAGAGGCATTGGGGAGTGACCCTAAGAGGAGTGGCTCAGGTGTCTTCCAACCCAGAGTGGTGGGAGAGGTTCAGTGTAGCCCCACTAGGTCCCGTGGTAGGGGGAGGGGTGTAGAGACTCACGTCCTGTCTCAGTGGAGAAGGAGTAAGTGTGGGGCTGCGTGTCCCAAGGTGCCCGAAACCCATTCCCAGAGCCTGGATGGTTCTTTAAGGGAACACCAGGTAGGGAGCCTAGGCTGTCCTGATGGGCCGCCCGTTGAGGAGTATCTCCTAGTGTCTAGAGAACCTGGAGCGTCTGTAAATGGAGCTCCAGTGTTTCTAGTGTCTGGCGGTGCCGCTCCACTTGGGAGGGTACAGAAGTCCAGAGTGAGGGGTGAGAGGGGGAGAGAGTCCCCAGTGGAAGAACCAGTGGGTCAGGGGCCAGCCAGAAGGGCTGAGTCACCGGTGAATGACCATGGTGACACCACTTCTGTCCTGGGGGATCTTCAAGTGCTGTCAGATGGACAGGGGTCGGGAGATCTGCGCCAGGCAGACTGTCACACAACACAGGAGAGATGTATTACCCTCTGGGGGGGCATGCGTGCTCCCCAGGAAGTCCTGGTGCGCCAGGCAGATTCTTACACAACTCTAGAGGAGTGTGTTTCCCTTGGGGTGGGTTGGTGTACCCTCCCGGAAGTCCTGGGTTGCCAGGCACAGGTCCAGCCTAAGGGTACAGACCCTGGGTTGGAGGGCCAGGTTCAGGGTGTCCCCCTGACCTGGAGGAAGGGCAGCTGCTAACAGTGCCCCTACCAGTTTGTCTTCTGGGGCACCGCTCCAGGTGGGAGGGTGCAGGACCCCAGTAAGGGGGCGGGGAGAGGACAGCCTCACCCCTGGCCTCTGCCCAGTCTAAGGGTACAGACCCTATGCTGGGATCCCAGTTGCAGGATAGAACCCCTGAACTGGTGGGTGAACTGTGCAGGACACCTGCCACAGGTGCCCTGACAATTCTGGAAGAGGTACTGCTCCTGATGGGAGGGGGCAGTACTCTGGAAGGGGTGCAGAGGGAGGGAGTCCTCGCCTCTGACCCCGGTTCAACTGGAGGGTTTAGACCCTAGATTGGAGGACCAGGTTCAGGGTGTCCCCTGACCTGGACCCCCAGTTGCAGGATAGAACCCCTGAACTGGTGGGCGGAGTGTGCAGGACACCTGCCACAGGTGCCCTGGCAATTCTGGAAGGAGGTGCCACTCCAGGTGGGAGGGCACCGAGCCCCAACGAGGAGGAGGAGGACCTTGTGTGGGAAAGCCTCCCCCCAGTCTGCAGTCCAGCCGCCGGGTACAGGCCTGGGGCTGGTGGGTCAGTGTCAGGATGTCATACCTGACCTGACAGGAGGGAGAGTGGACAAAGGGTTTCAAGCACCTGGGGCTACTGCCCCTCGCTCTCTGACGCCACAGAGGTTTGAGAGCCCTGAGAAGCATAAGGCCTGGGTCTCATCCCTGACCACTGTCAGTGGCCACTGTGGCTTGCTGTCTGTCTATTGGGACACACCTGTGAGCAAGTTAAGGTTAGGTGCTGCACAGGTGGGGTCCACAGGTGAGGAGAAGGGTTCCCAACGGATTAGCTTGGTGGGCCATGAGAGTATGGACAGAGGGATTCCAATAGGTTCAGATTGGCATAGAACTGGAGTATGCCCCTGCTGTTGTGGGCCAGGGTCCAGGTTCTATCGCCCAAAGCAGGAAGCCCATCAGGGTAGTGATTGGTCTCCCCTGTGTTTTTGGCTGGAAGGGGTTGTGTTGGACTTGGCCCTTTTTGCAGGGTCATCCCTAAACTTTTGCCTTCCTCCTATATTTTTCTGACCTGTTGTTGGCTGTTTTATGACTCTGGGCACTTTACCACTGCTGATCAGTGCTAAAGTGCATATGCTCTCCCCATTGTAAATTGTGATATGTATTAGTGACTCCCTGATTGGATGATTGGTTTACTTGTCAGTCCCTAGTACAGTGCACTGAGTGTGCCCAGGGCTTGTAAATCCAATGCTGCTGGTGGGCTTGCAACACTGGTTGTGCCACCCACAGAAGCAGCCTGTAAAAGCGTGTCTAAGGCCTGCCATTGCAGAGCCTGTGTGCAGTCTGGTACTGCCATGCTGACTGGGCAAGTGCACACACTTGCCAGTCCCTAAACCTTCCCTTTTCTTCATGTCAGACACCCCTATGGTAGGCCCAAGGGCAGGGTGCATTGTAAGTATATGGGAGGACATGCCCTGGTGTGTGTGGCATGTCCTAATAGTGAATTACAGCCATTTTCGTTTTTCACTATTGCAAGGCTACCTGTTCTCCATAGGCCAGAATGGGCAGTTTTGATTATTACACCTTATAATCCTAACTGACCCAGGGAACATGGTAGAAAAACGAATTTAGTATGCCTGAACTCAGAATGATAAAATACATCTTTTAGTGAAGTTGGTTTTAACATTCTGTGTTTGAAAATACCACTTTTAGAAAGTAGGTATTTTCTTGCCTAAACCTTCCAAGCCTGCCTCTGCTAGGTTGTGTATTCCCTGTCTGGTTTGTGAGTGACAGGGGCTGGGGAAATTCCAGGAGACAGGGTGAGGCAGCCAGGGCTGAATAGAGAGATCTGCATCCAGATTGGAGGAGGAGTTGCACCTGGGTCTGAATAGGGCTGTGCCTGCCTTCCACAATGCTGGCTCCACCTCCTGCCGGGCGGCTGAGCACTCTGCCCTACATTCTGAAAGGAAAGAAGGAGTCCTGTCAACAAAGTGCTCCAGGACTGACCAGAACTGGTTTTGGACTCTGCAAAGGCCTCTCTGCCTTCAGAGAACAAAGAAAAACTGTGTATAAAAAGGGGACCCAGACCCCTAGGAAATTAGATCACTTTGGGAAACAAACCTTTGCTGAGGAGAGGAACCAGAAGGAACTGAGGAGAGACTATCCCTAAGCTGAAGTGCTGCTTGAGGATTGGCCTGCAGTGGTTGCCTGACTGCCAAAGAAAGGAGAAAGGACTTTGTGTGCACTTTTATTCAACTTGTGAAGGATCTCCAAGGGCTTGAGAAAAGAGCTTGCCTCCTGCTGAAGTCTCAGGGACAACAGACTTCAACCCCCAGCTCCCCAAGAGTTCTATGGAAGTGCCTGCTGCTGTTTTGGGCCTTCTGAGGGACTGCGTGTCGCAAGGAGCTGGAAGCGCGACTCAAGAGGGAGAAGCGTGTCGCCGTCGCAGCCGCTGCCGTCGCATCGTGGATGTCGCTGCTGTAGCTGTCGCATTGCACCGCATCTCAAGCAACGTCCCGCAACCCTGAAGAAGCGTGTCGCCGTCGCAGCCGCTGCCGTCGCATCGTAGATGTCGCCGCTGTAGCTGTCGCATTGCACCGCATCAAGAGAAGCGTCTCGCCACGAGGAAGAAGCGTGTCGCTGTCGCAGCCGCTGCCGTCGCATCATAGATGTCTCCGCTGTAGCTGTCGCATTGCACCGCATCAAGAGAAGCTCCTCGCATCCATGGAGAAGCGTGCCGCCGTCGGAGCTGCTGCCGTCGCATCACGGAACAAGGGTGTTGCCGCTGCAGTTGTCGCATCGAGCGGAAGCATCTCGCAACGTCGGAGAAGAGTGTCGCCGCCAAAGCCGCTGTCGTCACATCACGGAACAAGGGTGTCGCCGCTGCAGCTGACGCGTCGAGCCGAGACTTCTCGCAACATCGGAGAAGCGTGCCGCATCAGGAAGAACTTGACGTCTTTATTTCTTTGCACCGAATCTTTGCCGCATCTCCATCTCTGCAAAACTTTCGTTGTAGAAACGTGACGCATCGTAAGGTACATTGACTCAAAGTGTCGCATTTTAAGAACTGAAGAGAACTAAGCTAAACCTACCAGTTTAAGTACAGTATTGTGGATTTTTGTCGTTCATGGTCTTGTGTTAAATCTATATAAAGAATACTTATTTTTCATATAAAACTTGTGTGGTGTCCATCTGTAGTGTTGTCACTGGATTACTGTATGTGTTCACAAATGCTTAACACACTGCCTCTGAGATAAGCCTGTCTGCTCGTGCCAAGCTACCAAGGGGGTGAGCAGGGGTTATTTTAGGAGTGTACCCCCCTACCCTGACTAGAAGCGAGGGTCCCTATTTGTCACAAGTACCTACCTGTGCCAACTAAAGACCCCCAATTCTAACAAATGGTACAAGCAGTTTGAAAGGTTTGTGAAGGTGTCAAAGGTATTGTTGAAGGATTTGGATGGTTTGTTCGACATAGTGGTACCTGCCGATTTGTGGACAGATTGTAAAATCACAGTTGATTAGCCCAGTGAAGAGTATCCTAGAGATCCAAAGACAGGTGCCCCGTCAAATGATGTAATGAAAAAGTATCAGCAAGTAATAACTTACCTGAAAGGGAAAATACCACCAAAAGAAACAGACTGGGTGAAAATAGACAGAACTACCCAAGAAGCCAGTGAATCGGTACACGCCTACTATGAACATTTATTGCAGGTATTCAAGCAGTATAGTGGATTTGAGGATATTGGAGATAAAAACATGAGTCAGTTTGTCTACCGATTTGTTTACGGTCTGAAGCCAGAGATTTGTCAGATGATTAAGCAGCACATGTTGCAAGGGAAACCGATCGACGAGATCTTGAAATATGCAAAATATTGTGGAGATGACATTGAGGATAGGCACAAGAAATTGCAGGAGAAAGTAATGTGGGCTCAGGTAAAAATGGCCGAGAAACAGGGAATTAACTTGGATAATCCAAGTGATAATCAGGGAAAAGATTCTGGAATGAATGGTGACACTGGGAATGGTGGAAAAATGAGAGGACGAATGAGCAGAGAAGAGGCTAAAAGAAATTTCCTTGTCATGGATGCAGAAAATTGGGGCATTGGAAGGATGAATGTAAAAGATTTGGAATAATAATGGCCCAAATCAAAATTTAAATCCACAGACGCAGAATGACTCACAGCAGGGTGTAAATCCTCTGAGTCAGTTGCCACCTGCACCTATACAGGGTAATGTAAGCAGAGCAAAGCACGGTACAGACGTCGGATATCAAGGAGGAAGTGGTAAGAATGATTATGTAACCTCACAATTTCTTTTACAGGACGACTTCTGTTCATATAGCCAATGACGGTGCCTAGGAGAGGGGAGAAGGAGTGCGTACTTGGCGCATCCCTACCGGTAGATCAGTCAGGTCCATATGTTGAAGGGAATGTGAAAGGTAATGATATTACTTTCCTTTTGGACACTGGTGCTACCAGGTCTACTGTGAGAACAGCAGACATCCCAGACCTTCCTCTCTCTGGAGAAGCTATCCAAGTTGTGGGTGTGGCTGATCGAAAGATTAGAACACCTCTTACTGAACCAATGGAAGTAAAAATTGGAAACTTTAGAGAAATGCATCAATTTGTAGTGTGTGATTCCAGTCCAGTAAATTTATTGGGCCGAGATTTGTTGTGTAAAATGAACTGCTACAATTTTCTGCACGCCGGATGGTGTGGCAGTTCAGACCCCAGATGAAGACCATGTATATAAGTTTATGATTGCAAAGCAAGGTACAGAAGTAGATGAGATGTTTTCTTTGATAACAAAAGACGAATTACCAGAAGAACTGAAAACTACAGTGAATTCCATGGTATGGGATTTCACGGGAAAGGAAGTAGGACTTATGGCCAAAATAGACCCAGTTAAAATTACGGTAAAAGAAGGTGCGATTTTCCCAAATACTAGACAGTACAAAATGAGTGCAGAAGTAAAAGCAGGAGTTATTGAAGAAATCAACCGAATGGTAAAACAAGACATATTAAAAGAAGTAATGAGTAGCCCTTGTAACTCACCAATAATGGGTTTGAAGAAACCTAGTGGAAAGTATAGGATTGTTCAAGACCTGCGCAAAATAAATAAAATTGTGGAACCCTGTTGTCCTATAGTGCCAAATCCTGCAGTAATTCTATACCAGATTCCTTGGAGTGCAGGATGGTTTACTGTGATTGATTTATGCCAAGCATTCTTTTCAATACCATTGCACCCAGATAGTCAGTATCTTTTTTCATTTAAATTTGAGAACAAAGTCTCTGTATGGAATCGTGTTCCTCATGGGTACACGGAAAGTCCTTCCATCTTCAATCAAATATTGAAAAAGTGCCTAGAGAAACTAGTGATGCCAGGAAGCTCAGTCTTAGTACAGTATATAGACGACTTACTGGTGGCATCTAACACCAGAGAGGACTGTGTTGTTGACACTATTGCATTATTAAATCATTTAGCTGAAGAAGGGCATAAAGTTTCACCTGAAAAGTTGCAGTTCTGTACAACAGCAGTTAAGTATCTAGGACACCAGATTGAGAGGGGAAAAAGAAGGATAACCTAAGTAAGTAAGTAAATAAGTATTGGACTTGTAAAGCGCGGACTTAGCCCAAGGGCGTCAAGGCGCTATTAGCAGACTGCGAGGAACAGACCAAAACAAAAACACGCTCATCCTGACGTCTGTGAGAAGAGCCAGGTCTTTAAGGTTTTACGGAAGAGAGAATGGGACAACTGACTAGAGAGCTCTTCCGGGAGGGAGTTCCACAGCTTAGCCTCAGCCGTGGAAAAAGCTCTACCTCCCCACCTTGCCTTCTTAAACCTCGGTAAAGTTAACAAGTTTTTATCTGAAGACCGGAGTAGTCTGCTGGGAACATACCGCTTTAACATCGCCTTGATCCCATCTGGGCCTAAGCCAAAATAAGCATCATGGGTCAGGCACAGAGTTTTGAAAAGGATCCTACGGTCCACAGGCAGCCAATGCAATGACCTGATGGAGGATGTGACTGAATGGAATTTAGGTAGATTCATCACCAGCCTGGCTGCCGCATTCTGTACCAGCTGCAAACGTCGCACCAGACCCTTATCAATGCCCAGATAAAGGGCATTACAGTAGTCCAGCCTAGACGTTACCAAGGCAATAACAGCCTGCTTGTGTGCTTCAAAGGAAAGGAAATGGGCAATTTTTCTAAGGATCCTCATGATCCCGAAACAAGTGGAAACTGTCCTGCTGACCTGGAGATTAAGGGAAAGTGAGTTGTCAACAATGACCCCTAGATTTTTCCCATGTGCTACCGGACAGGGGCAGACGCCAAGAGAGTCCGGCCACCAGTCACCGGACCAGATCTCCAATTTACTGCCAAAAATCAGGACCTCAGTCTTCTCACCGTTCAGTTTCATAAAATTTTCCACCATCCAGGAGGAGACTGCCTGCATACAATTCCTGAAATTAAGGGCAGAATCCCTAATGCAATGAGCAATAGATACCATTATTTGGGTGTCGTCCGCATAGGACAGCACCTCTAACCCAAAGGATCTCACAACCTTTGCCAGAGGGGCAACATAGATGTTAAAAGTGTTGGACTCAGGGAGGAGCCCTGAGGAACACCACATGACAAGGATTTAGAGGCCGAGTAGAATTGGCCGAATTTCACAATTTGTGCCCTTTCATTGAGAAAAGAGGTAAGAAGCCCCAGAGCCGAGCCCCAGATGCCTATCTCCTCGAGGCGTTCAACCAGCCTCAGCGGAGACAGGGTATCAAAGGCAGTGGTAAGGTCAAGTAGAACAAGCAAGGTGGTATGCCCAGAATCCACTTGAGTACGGATGTTGTTAAAAACAGTGGTTAATGCTGTTTCCGTACTATGGTGGCTTCTAAATCCATGTTGTGAGCCATCGAGTAAACAGTGATCCTTTAGGTAAGAACTAAGATGGAGGTTTAGGTAGGTTTCAAGAATCTTTGCTGGAACCGGAAGTACAGAGATCAGCCGGTAATTCTTCAATTCTCTGGGATCCAGGGAGGGCTTCTTCAAAAGTGGCTTCACCACTGCCGTCTTCCACAATGTGGGATACTGTCCCTCTGAGATAGCAACATTGAGGACAGCCATAAGGTGAGGGATAATAACCTCACGAGCGATTTTTAGCACCTTGAGGGGGCAGGGATCCAATGGTGAGCCCGATTTCACTTGTTCCAGAAGGCGGTCTGTTGCCTCTGGCAGCATACTGGGAAAGGTGAGAAGCCTGGGAGTGTTCTCTAAGAGCAGGCCCTCACTTAGAGGGGGGGTAGAATGAGCAGGTAGCCCCACCTTGGAGTTAGAAGCTTCCAACGAGGAGTAGATGTCTAAGATTTTAGTTTGGAAGAAGTCAGATATTTTGTCACAGAACTCCTGGGAGAATTCTGAGGGTCTGTGACATGGGGAGAGATAAGAGAATTGATAACTTTAAAAAGATCCCTAGAAGATTTCATAGATCCAGTGATCTTTGAATCTTTGAATAGTATAGCCCTTTTCCTCCAAAATGGCTGCTTTGTACTCTGAAAGAGTAAAATTAATAAAGAAAATGCAAATGCCTGTCTCTCAAAGAGAAGTGAGAATGTTCCTTGGAATAGTGGGTTATTGTCGACAATGGATACTAGGATTTTCTCTATTAGCAAAGCCATTAATTCAAATGACGAAAAAGAAGGCAAAGGACCCAGTTGAGTGGGATGATGAGAGCGCAGGAGCTTTTGTAAAATTAAGAAATGCTTTGTGTGCAGCACCTGCCCTAGGCATGCCTGATTATAAAAGAAAATTTGCATTATTCTGTCATGAGAGAGACAATTGTGCACTTTCAGTCCTAACCCAGAGACATGGTTAGACAGACTTCCTATAGCATATTTTTCTGCTACATTGGACCCAGTGGCAGCCGCGTTGCCAGGCTGCTTAAAAGCAGTGGCTGCTACCTGTTTGAGCATTGAACAAAGTGAGTCAATTGTAATGGGACACCCTGTAAAAGTGTTTGTTCCACATTCGGTTGTGATTCTGTTGACAAGAACCCGAACTCAGCATCTTACTCCTAGTCGGCTGACTAAATATGAAAGAATAATACTGGGTGCTGAAAATGTGACCATTGTAAGGTGCACAATAGTAAATCCTGCTACCTTACTACCAGACCCATATCATGAGGAAGTTAAAGATGATGAAGAGGAACATGATTGTCAAGTCACAGAGTTATGCACGAAACCACGTCCTGATATCCAGGAACTGCCCCTCAGGAAGCCAGACAGGGAGTTGTTTGTTGATGGTTCATGCCAAAGGCATGAAGATGGTAAACTAACTGCAGCATATGCAGTGTGTGAATTGACTGGAATAGTCGAAGCACCCTATTTACCAGGAGTAAAATCTACACAAGTAGCTGAATTGATTTCGTTAATAAAAGCCTGCAAAATTGGGAGGAATCAAAAAGTAACTATATTTACAGATAGCCAATATGGTTACGGGGTTGTGCATGATTTTGGCCAACTATGGATGCAGAGGGATTTCATGACTTCTTCAGGATCCCCCATTAAAAATGGACAGTTCGTAAAAGAACTATTGGAAGCAATACAATCACCAAAAGAATTGGCTGTGGTGAAATGTGCCGCACACCAGTCAGGAGATGACTGGGTCGTAGTCGGTAACAGATATGCAGATTTGGTGGCTCAACACTGTGCCAAAAACAGGTTGTCAGTTAATAAAAGGGTTGAAAGAATGGGAATCAGCTGCCAACTTATGCTGTATGCACCTCCTGAAACATGGAATGATGTAAAACGATTACAAGATGATGCTGATGAGAGTGAAAGGAATACATGGATTAAAATGGGATGTTCCCAAAGGGCAGACGGCGATGTATGGATTTATGCCAATGGCAGACCAGTCATGCCCGACTGTCTGCTTTCACAAATGGCCAGGATGTATCATGGAGACACACATGTAGGGAGAGATGCAATGATTAGGCTCTTCAGACAAAATTGGTACAATCCAAGGTTTAGGGCTGTAGCAGAGAGTCTTTGCCAGAGATGTTTAACTTGCCAAATGCATAATCCAGGAAGAAAAACAGTAATTGGGTTTGGAAAAATTGAAAGGCGGAGGGTCCATTTGTAAGATTGCAACTTGATTTCATTCAGTTACCACCATGTAGAGGGCTGAAATATGTACTTGTCATAGTGTGTCTGTTTTCAAAATGGGTGGAGGCTTACCCTACCAGGAGGAATGACAGTATTACAGTCGCAAAATTGTTGCTACGAGAACTCATTCCTAGATTTGGTTTCCCAGTAACTTTGGAATCAGATAGAGGAAAGCACTTTAACAGTGAGTTGATTAAGATAATCTGTGAAGCATTCCAAATTGAGCAAAAATTGCACTGTGCATATCGTCCAGGGTCTTCTGGTAGTGGTTGAACAAATGAATGGCACAATAAAATCAAGACTGGGAATAATGTGTGCATCAACATCGTTAGATTGGCCGGATGCATTGCCACTTGTTTTAATGGGACTCAGAAGCATTCCTGATAGAAATACCGGATTGACTCCACACGAAATAATGATGGGAAGAGCAATGAGACAAGCACATGTTCCTACAAATAAACTGCTGAATATATCTGATGATATGGTTCTGGATTATTGCAAAGGATTGGCTGACCTAGTGCGTTTTGTCTCTCACCAGGTTGGAGAAGACACAGTTTCCAGGCAGCCTGAACAAGAACATGATCTGAATCCTGGTGACTGGGTGGTAGTGAAGAATCACACCAGAGAAACATGTCTATCACCCAGGTGGGACAAACCTTGTCAGGTCATACTGGTTACAAACACAGCAGTGAAGTGTGCAGGATTTCCTAATTGGATTCATGTAAGCCACACCAAAAGAGTACCAGACCCTGAAGAAGAAAATCCTCAGACAGTATCAATCACTGAGGAAGCTGAAGGTTGCCCAGCTGAAGAATCTCAGGAACAAGATTCGAGGGAAGCTGAAGAAGAACAACCGAGCACAAGTCAGGACTGGATACCAGTAGTGGAAATTCCTGAAGTTTACCACAGAACAAGAAGTCAAGCAAATTTAGAAGAAATTGAAGAAGATCAGATAGGTGAAGAAGAAGCAGCTCAGGAAGAAGAAGAAGACACAATAACAGAACCTGAGCAGGACCAGATAGGGAGAGGAAACTGGGCTCAAAATAACGACGAACCAACAAATTTTGAGCAGGGACAGACAGGTCTAGAAGAACGCGGTCAGGCTGCAGAAGTACAAAGTGCAATAAGCCCTGATCAGAACCAGTTAGATCCAGAAAAATACACAGAAGAAGAAGATCCCGAGAATCACGAACATGAAGACATAAATCAAGAACAAGGTCAGTTATTAGAAACTCACAGTGGAGCTGCTGAAGAGAAACCAAAAGACCTGAAAAAGAACAAATAAGCGAAACTGAAATTGAAGAAAACCAAACTGTGCCAAAACCTGAAAATAAAAGAATTTCTGAAGAAGAAAGTAAAGAGACAGTGCAAACAAAGAAAACCAGAAAAGGTGATCATTGGCCTAGTGTCATTAAAAGAGTAAAATACCACATAACAACCAGAAATGAAGATCCAGAACAAGTAAACGAAGTGACAAGCCAAACGGGACAAGAAAGTAGAACTGAAAAACGAAGAAGTAAAAGACTGAAACTTGTGAACAACAAATTTAAAGGTCCTGATTGGACTTATATCATCCTTGAAGACTACGAGAGCTCAGAGTCAAGTGAAAGTGGTGACGAAGGAACCAGTGCGGAACTGACTTATGAGAAATAAACAAGACCACCTTGATAACGTAAAGAAATTTGAATAAAGATAAGAAGAGAAATCTTCCTTGTCAAAAATGTCTGACGATAGAGTTACTGGGAGATCAAAACAGAAATGTTGTAAAAGATGCTGTGCAATATGCATATGTAGTCTGGTAATGGTGCTTATAGTATGGTTAGTTGTGATTGTAGCAATTCCTTACCTTATGATAATGGACAAAAAGATTAACAACGAAACTAAGGAAAGGACAGAGAACTTGAAAAGTAATAGAGTAGAACTAAAGGCAGAAAATGAACCAGAATTTCATCATGAAATAACTGATAACGACACTAGTTTAAATGTTTTCACAAAGTTATTGTTTCAATATGTAGATACCATGGAAGTTAGTAATTGTTATGTCTGTATGAAGTTACCTGAATCAGTAGCAGAAGGGTTAACATATCATCACTTGCCATTAACTTATGGCATATCATGTAGTGTATTGGCTAGTTTATTTTATAGAACAGGGAGACTTCAGTATTATTATTCAAATATAGATGTGATATTTTCTGAGGTTCCGATTCGAAAGAATATGAATCCAGTGCTTAGTAGTAAAGATGCACAATTTATGGGAGAATGTTTCTTAACAATGAAATCGATAGATATAACCCATGCACATAGAAGCAATCTAACATGTTCATTACATGAAGAAGAAAATATATTTTTGAATTTAGTAGAAGATAGAAGACAACATTTCCAAAAGAAAGCTTCTGAGCATAAGGCTCATCTGCCACCTTGGGCTGAGAAAGAAGGGAGTTACACACCTGGCAAGGCTCAAGCTGCTATGGCTCTGGATTTTGTAAAAACTGGGAAAATTTGTCTACATAGGTTAAAAACTGATTATAACAATGTTTTCATTGGTACCAGTGAGTGTGAACACAATTTCTTAATTCTTGGAGGTTGGGGACTCAAAGGAGGAACAGAATCAGTTTTTCCTGGAATCTATTATGTGTGTGGGAATAAGGCTTACTTTAGGCTTCCTGCACCGTGGTATGGAAGTTGTTATTTTGGAATAGTATTTCCAAAGATATACCACGTAAAAAGAAACACTGGCAGCAATGAAAATGATGGTGAATTAACAGGTAGTAAAAGAGCTAGTTTTTCAGAAATTGTAGGCGATATATTTGGTGCATTGATACCTTCAGTGGGAATAATTCTGAACTCAAGGAAAATATGTAAATTATCTACTGTGGTTGATCGTTTATCAACGGATACTGCTGGAGGATTTCTAATGATTAATGCGGAGATGGTTGCGATTAGATCTATGGTTATGCAAAATCGACTTGCTCTTGATATTATATTGGCAAAAGAGGGCGGAGTCTGTAAATTATTGAAGACGAAACACTGTTGCACTTACATACCTGATAAAAGTGCAGAAATTGGAACATATATACAGAATATAACTAAACTTGAGAAAGAACTAAAACCACTGGAAGTTGATAGTGTATGGGAAAGATTGACAAATAGTATTGCGTCAATTGGTACCTGGTTTGCTAATGTAGGAAAAGGACTTATAGGTCAAATATTAGTACCCTTAGCAGGGATAGCAATAATAATACTGTCAATAATAATGTGGTGCAAATGTTGTAGAAAGAATGAATCGTATAATGTGACAGGAAAAGGAAAGAAGCGAAAGTTTGACGAAATTGAACTTGAAGATTTGAGAAGTGAATTATACAAGAAACTGAAAGGGGATGTGAAAAATAGAAAGTGTAAAAATTAAAATGAAACTATTTTATGCTAAAAGTTGGCATCTGGTTGTGGGTAGTATTTGATGGCTCAGAAACGCCATCAGAGAGGGGATTGATGGAGCAAGAACTCACAAATGAGTCTTGCTTGGAGGCAATCTTCTCACAGTATTAATTTATTAAACTTTGTATTGTTCATACTAATAATTGCATACACGAACATAAGTAGAAAGGAAGCTTGCCTATGTGTTTAAACTAACAAATAACGCTTGTCTGTTTTAAAATGGCCGCTAAAGCGCGGGAATCTTTATTGCGCATGTGTCAACCATATCACATGGTGTGACGTCTTTCTTTGCTTGGTGGGAAATTCTTGCTTCTGCGCAGTGTGCATTAAAATGGCCGCTTTATGTTTTCACGTGCTACAGCTTGCTCTCATGTTACAATTAAACTGTGGTATTCTAACGCTATTAATGCGGTATAGAATGTATAAGTAAAAGGGAATAGAGTAGAAAGAGTGGGTATACAATGAAACAATTTATTTGTGATATTAATATTTTCTTCTTTGACTTTTATTAGTTCGTAAATTGGGCCTTGGGTTGGTGAACTGAAACTCGTGTGACAATGGTTCTGCGCATGCGCCCTGAGTGGCTACCCAGAGGAAAGGATGAAGTCAACCTGGACGTCGTCCAAGGCCGTGACCTGATGGCCAACACTGCTGTACCCATGATGTCCTTACTGAAAAGCAACAATTTATATGAACAATGTATAAAATTTGTCGTGAGACGGGTGGGAAATAAAGCAAATGTATTAATTGTGATGGGCGGTATTTTTAAACAATGGGCTTAAAGAAATTGAACCAAATCAATATGGTGTGAGGATCAACCCCTTGTCCCCGTCCAATCAGAAGCAGTGGGCCCATATTTTTTCAACATTAATGGGAGGTACATGGGCATAGAAGGGTATAATAGATATAGAATTAGTTAATTAGAGAGTTCGAGACTAGATGCTGACAGACACAGAAGAGCAGGCGTATTGAACGGGCTGATTGCAGACTGAACCGCTGTCCAGAGAGGTCCTGAGGACGGGGCGGCGGAGTCCATTAGAAGGAAGGCACGGGAGAATCGAGGAGAAGCGGAGTATCAGAGAGGGGAACGACGCAGGCGTCGTTGATAGAGAGGTCACCGGTCCTGTCCTGAATCTGGAGGAGGTCCTTGCTCTTCATCCTCCCTGGGTCCTATCTTTCCAACTCCTTGGCCAAGGGGTTTGGTACTTGCACTTTTAGGTAAATATAAATGCAACCTTAGTTGCGCTGCTGTCTCTATCTTCTCCTTTCTGAGGGACCGTCATTGAATGATAATTGATTATTATGCTTCATCCTTGATATACGATTAAGTATCATGTGGTTCTGTGCTTTACTCTGCTAAATCTTTAGATAAACATTTTAGAACTTTCTGACTCAGTGATTATTTCAGGATTATGTATTATAATGAATGTCACTCATTTTAAACTTCCCAATTAACAGGGGGTCCATTGGTAAGTCATTACTCTTCAATCAGAAATGTAATTGGTAGCTGGGATTTTGATAAAGAGTACAACTGACCTACCAGCGGAAAATACTAGCGTAGTATGAATGTATGGGCCCAAGTGAGTATTTGGTGTATGAATGCTCGTTGCTAGTAACCCGCTGGATCAAGACAGCAAACTTACATTTAAGGGAGTTGCAGCAAATGGCATTGCCACATGAGAAAGAGCTGTGGAAAGCCTGGGGCTGCACACAGGCAGCACTCAACTTCATATATTGGTACATACCCACTGTAAAGTCAGTCATGCCCCAGAGCTTTGTGAACATAGAACTGCCCCAACTACATCTCCCAGCACACAATGCAAAGGAAAACATACTAAAGGAACTCCAGGCCAACTGGCTTACCCCCAATGCTATGCACATGGTAACGATATACTTAAACAAATGCGCTGTTTGCCAACTATATTCCCCCAAACCTACACTGAAGGTCATAACATCATCCATCCCCAGACGAATCGGACCCTTTAGGGCATTATACATTGACTTCATCAACATGATTGCTCAATGTGCCAACTACAGATATTTTATTGTAGTTATTTGTCAATTCTCTAGATGGATAGAAGCTGGCCCTTGCGTGCACTCCGATGCCAAGGCAGTGGCAACCGTCTTTGATAGCGAGGTGATACCCCGTTGTGGGGTGCATGACCTTATCAGATCAGACAATGGGAAACACTTTGTCAACACCATGTTTGACAAGATCTGTACCTGGTAGGAATCACACATAAATTAGCATCAGCCTACCACCCCCAAAGCAACAGCATCGTAGAAAGGCTCAATGGCCTGTTAAAAAGCCAAATAAATACAATTTGCACCACCCTCGAAACGAAATGGCTCCATTATTTGCCACTAGCTGTATTTGCACTAAGAAACACACATAGTAGCAATCATGATCTCACAGCACACCAGTTCACGACTGATAGATTGATGGGGATGCCCAACCCGAAAGCTAGGTCCAGGTTAAGTTCCGAGGCCAGCTCCAAAGCATTAGGAGATGAGTTGCAAGTACATCTTTCAGAACTAACTGAAACCATTAGGTTCTTATCCAAGCAGGTCAACCACAGAACATCTAAGTGCACCAATGCAAAGCTGCCATATCAAACACCCCAGCATGGACAGGAAGTGTTCATTCGGAGCTCTGTAAGAAAGTGGAAAGAGGCCAAATGTGAGGGGCCTTACCAGGCGATCTTTGCAACACCCACAGCCCTTAAAGTGGAGGGGAAAAATGCATGGGTGCACCTCTCCGATGTACGGCTGAAACCTTCCAGGACGAACCCTCCATGAACTAAATACCGCAAACAATTTCCAATCTGGCAAAAAGAAACACAGCTACCAGAAGAGCACAGAACTACAATATCATGGCAAAAATTATGTACATTTCTATCCTCTGTCTACTATGGGTAATACCACACTTACTCACTATTGAGGAACTGCCGGGTAAAAAGTGGGGAACTACAGCACCTGCGTAGGGACCTCTTGTATGTCACATTCAATTACACTAAATCGAACACTAGGATCCCACATGCACTACACAGCACCCTCATACATAACACTTGGTATCAACACAGGACATCAGTCATCTCCCAAGCATCAGCCAGGTCATGTTATGTCTGTTTGCGGATCCCACATGTGGTAGGTGCAGATAGGCTTTACCTGTCCTAAGAGGTAGCCCATTAAAAAGCAAAGTGCCCCATTCACCTTTACTTATGCAGGATAAGGGCCAAGATCTAGCCCAACAAGATAGAACCCCACAGGGTACTTGTAAACCTGACCCAAACCAACAGCGTTATACCTCTTCACTGAACCCAATGATGTCCAAACCGAGCTGGACACGATAAATAGGAAAAGCACAATAGGGGAGCATACTGTTTGGCCCCAATATTTCCCAAAGAAGAGATTCATGGAAGTAGCAAACCCCTAACTCAGTGTACGAGAGATAGGGGTCTGGGGAGAGGATGTGGTCTCACGGCTAGACTGCTGACTTTGGAGCTGGGAAACCAAGGTTCAAACCTCGGGGTCAACTCCACATCATGTGATTCTGGGCAAATCACTTAATCTCCCTGTGCCTACCAAAAAAAAATAAATGAATGTGTCCTTGTGTAACGTAACTGGTGCTCATGAAAAGCACTCCAATACCTTCGGGTCGAGTTCATGCTATATAAATCTGCAAAAAAAGCATGTCCATTCCAGCATCCAACATTGGTCTGAGGGTGGCCCTTAGTGTCTCCAGGGTGTCTTCTTTAACAAGTGGTCTCCCAATATGAAGTTCCTGTGTAGGGCTGTCCAGTTTGGGGACAGGAAGGGGAATGGGTCACATGGAGCAGGGTTGAATGAAAGTATGGCTAACCCATGTCAGGAAATATGAGACACCGAGCTGGGTGGGTACACTTGACTTGAAAGGATATGTCAACCCCTGATTGTATGGAAATTTACCCTGCATTCCTTATGTTTCAGACTAAAAGGAACACCTCCAATGGGCAAGAATGCTAACTGCGGAGTGATAGTGCACATTCCGGAGTGATACTGCACATTCCGCATATGCAAAGGGACTCCTCCAAACTTATGGATTTCTTTCTTTTTCTTTTTTTTAAAGCATTTTTATTGCACAAGAGGAATGCATGTGATCCATACACCACAGAGAACATAAAAACCATGTTTCATTAAAGATCCCATACATCATAAAAGCAAGCCTATGAATCAGGTCTCACAGCATTATAATTCATAGAAATATGATAGTCTCTAACAGTAGTGGTCGGTGGTGGGAGTTCCGCCGGGCGCTGACGTGGGGCGGGGGGTAGTAAACTACGGATTACGACTGATTACAGGTAAGTAAACATATAAATAAATAAAGCAGAGAGTTAGTTCGCGCGCTGCATCGCCAAATGCAATGCAGCGCACGTAACGAACTTCGTTTATTTATTATATGTTTACTACCTGTAATCAGCCGTAATCCGTAGTTCACCACCCGCCACGTCACGCTCGAACTCCACCACCACCGCTACTGGTCTCTAATAACTAATCATATATTTTAACCTTGATGCAATAAAATAGACAGAGTCCTACTCGGCATTATGCTATATACAAAAAACACATATGGGATAACCAATCAGCAAACCATAATACATAGCAGGTTTAACCCTGAGTGGAATAAACAAAAACAGTAAGGACAAGAACACCCTTTATATATTCCCCAGCATGACAGCTCTATTAGTTTTGCTGATCTGTTATCCATTCTATAAAGGGAGACAAAATTTGGTTCCCTTTCTTCCTGGCTTTTCTACTCATGTGAGAATATAGCGAGAGTTCCATATTATAGATTGCCAATAATCACTCTAGCCCTTGATGAAAAGAGGTTGGAGGTTGATCGAGTCGGGCTGACGCTGACATAATCGAAATACAGCCATGGCGACCTAAATAAAAAAGTAAGCTGAAATAGGGACCTCTCCCCTCTGTACACCCAGTAGTATTAGTTGGGGGCTAAGGGATACTTTGAGTTTCAGGCATTTGTTGAGGATTTTAGCAATCTCTGCTCCAAGTGGTTTGAGTGTTAGACAGCTACCAAACATATGAACTGGATCTGCCCCCAAACACTTGCACCTTGGACATCTGGTACCTGTGCCACCTCCCCACTTAGCGATCTCACTAGGAGTCGAGTATAGGTCCTAAATGGTTTTGTAGTGTTGGGCCACCAGATTAGCTGACAACAATATAGAATAACCTAGCTCAAGGGATTTCAAAAAAGCTGTCTGTGGCCCCCAGTTTAGTTAGCCATTTCAGAGATTCAATCAATCAATCAATCATGTCACTTATAAAGCGCACTACATACCCGCGAGGGTCTCAAGGCGCTGGGGGAAGAGGGGGGTGGTGCTGCTACTGATTGAAGAGCCAGGTCTTGAGGAGTCTTCTGAAGGCCAGTAGGTCTTGGGTCTGTCGGAGGTTGGTGGGGAGGGTGTTCCAGGTCTTGGCGGCGAGGTGGGAGAAGGATCTGCCGCCGGTGGTCGTTTTCCGGATGCGGGGGACTGTGGCGAGGGCGAGGCTGGTCGAGCGGAGCTGGCGGGTGGGGGTGTAGAAGCTGAGTCGTCTGTTGAGGTAGGCTGGTCCGGAGTTGTGGAGTGCTTTGTGTGCGTGGGTGAGGAGCTTGAAGGTTATCCTCTTGATGACAGGGAGCCAGTGCAGGTCTCTCAGGTGGGGTGTGATGTGGCTGCGTCGGGGGATGTCGAGGATAAGACGTGCAGAGGCGTTCTGGATGCGTTGCAGCCGTCTCAGGAGCTTAGCCGTCGTTCCTGCGTAGAGGGCGTTTCCGTAGTCCAGCCTGCTGGTGACGAGGGCATGGGTGACTGTTTTTCTTGTTTCGGTGGGGATCCACTTGAAGATCCTGCGGAGCATTCGGAGGATGTTGAAGCAGGATGAGGAAATGGCGTTGACCTGCTTAGTCATGGAGAGGGTGGGGTCGAGGATGACCCCTAGGTTGCGTACGTGGTCGGTTGGTGGCGGGGCTGTTCCCAGTGATGTTGGCCACCAGGAGTCGTCCCAGGCTGAAGGGTTGGAACCAAGGATGAGGACCTCCGTCTTGTCCGAGTTCAGCTTCAGGCGGCTGGTCCTCATCCATTCGGCGACGGCCTTCATTCCTTCGTGGAGGTGGGCTTTGGCGGTGTGAGGGTCTTTGGTGAGGGAGAGGATCAGCTGGGTGTCGTCGGCGTAGGAGATGATGTTGAGGTTGTGCTGTCGGGCGACGTGGGCGAGGGTGCCATGTAGATGTTGAACAGCGTTGGGCTGAGGAGGAGCCTTGGGGTACGCCGCAGATGATCTTGGTGGCCTTGGATCGGAAGGGGGCGAGGCGGACGCTTTGTGTTCTGCCGGAAAGGAAGGATGTGGTCCAGTCCAGGGCCTTCTCTTGGATCCCGGCGTCGTGAAGGCGTGTTCGTAGTGTGTGGTGGCAGACCGTGTCGAAGGCGGCTGATAGGTCCAGGAGGATGAGGGCTGCTGTTTCTCCGTTGTCTAGAGATTGCCTCTCTCATCCTGCGAGAGGGAGTTTATTAGCCCATATATCTGACCATTCGTGACATGTAACCCCCACCTAATAAATCCACAACCTCTACTCTAGAAACACCTTGAGGGCCCCCACACTTGTTAATTTAAAAATCCCGAACTTGCAGATACTTAAAAAACTCTTTTTGATTAAGCACATACTTTGTCCTTAAATCCTCAAAGGAAGTAATTCCCATATCAGTATAAAAGTCCCCTAATCTTCTAAGACCATGACACTTTCACCCAAGTAGATAAGTGTCCCAGAAGACCCCTGGGAGAATAGGGTTTTCTTGAATCGGGGTGTAAAAATGTAATCGCTCCAGCCCCAGTTTTTTTCTAGTGTTGCCCAGATCTTATAAGTTCCCTGGATGGTCTTGAAGTGGGTATTTTTTTTAAATAACTGGGTTCTATTTGACGGAGAAGGTATCCTGGGCCTCTGCACTGAGCAGTAGATAAAAAACCAGGGGAATTTCTTTCCTTACAAATCGAGTTCCATCCCCCTCCCCAATTAAAGTAACCAAATGTGGCAAAGCCTCTGCCCAGTAATATATTTAAAAATTCAGGATGGCCCATCCCCTTCTTTCTTTAGGGAGAGTCAAAAACTTGAGAACCCTCTTGGTTTTAGAGTAGGCCCAGATAAATCTAATTACCATCTCATCGATTAACTTAAACCAATGATTTCAAAATTTTAGCTGAATAGATGGAAAAGATATAACACTTTGGGAAAAAATATCATTTTGACAACATTGCTTCTGCCTATTATAGACAGATGCAAACTGCCAATTATTGAAAAATATTTCTTTGCCTTTCCGATAACAGGAGATAGGTTATTCTCCACTATTTGATCAATCTCGGCGGAAATACTGACACCCAGATACACTGCCCTCTAAACCACCTGGTTAACATTAAGCTGCAAATTACTGTTAATGACCACTTTGGTTTTATCCCGATTTAGAGAGCACCACGATAATCTCAGTGTTGGGAATTACTATAGAAACATCGTGAGCATAGGCCTGCACTTTTGTGTCCCATCCGTGATACCGCATAGGTGGAATTACAACATTGGTCCAAATTCCATATAAAGGAGTCTATATATAGGGCAAACAGCAATGGGGAACAGGGACACCCTTGCCTTGTATCTAATTGGATATGAATCTGTGTGGATTGTCCCCCCCAATAATGCTATCCTTGCAATGGGATTACAATACATTGCTTTTACTGCTTTAATATACCCAGGCCCAATACTAACCCTATTCTTAAAGACCCATAAATACTTCTAGGGGCCCTATCAAAAGCTTTTTCAACATCTAATTAGATTTGATTTGAGTGTATAAAGTGCAAACAATTACCCTAAGGCATCTTGGTGCTAAAAAGAACCAGGGAAATGAAATCAAAGCCATAGGGGCCGATTCCGATTTCGGCCGGAAGGGCACCGAACGATGGTCGGAGCCCTTCCGACCGAATCGGAACGTGCCGGCCGGATTCCTTTCCGACCGAGCCATTCCGATGGGCTCGGTCGGAAAGGAATCCGACTCGGATTTCCGGATGGCTCACGACGGGCTCGGAGAGCCCGTCCGCCGTCCGGAAATCCTTCAGTACTCCCCGGCCGCCTTTTCACGACCGAGGGAGTACGATGGCAGTATTTCACTGCCTTGTCGTGCCGGTCTTTCCGGCACAAAAAGGCAGTCGGTAACTGTCTTTGGGGGCCCCCAGTAGGGCCCCCATGGAGTGCGAGGCCGCCGAATGGTGGCCTGGGGGCACCTATGGTGCCCCTCTGTTGATCCCTGCACCCGGTGGCAGGCACCTTGGGGTGCCGGCCACAGGGTGCAGGGATGAACTGCGCCCCTGCTTTTCCCAATGCAAGCATGCATTCCGCCCAGAATGCATGCTCCCATTGTGAAGTATACGAGTGCGACCGAACAGGGTTCGGTCGCATCGTACTTGCAGGGCCATAACCGACGACAGCAGGTCGGTCGGTTACGGCTCCTGGACGATGTCAGACGGACCTGAGTCCGTCCGACATCGGAATCGGCCCCATAGTGTCTCCTGCCACCAAAGAAGCATCGAAAAGAGTAATAACCTGTTGGATATGATCTGTAGTCCCCCTCCCTGGTATAAAGCCATGATGCCTAGGGGTGACAACCTTACCAATTTATATGAGATAACCGCATGGCTAATACTTTCAAGTACATTTTGGTGTCACTATTAATCAATGTTATTGGGGGATAGGACCCTGGTTCATGGAGAGGTTTATCTCTTTTTGGAAAAACTACTATGTTTGCTCTTGCTCAAGACACCAGGGGGTAAAGCACTCATAGATGCCAACAAACAAATCTGTCAAGAATGCGTCTAGCTGGGAGGAGAACACTCTGTAAAACTCAATGGGAATCTTGTCCACACCAACCACTTTCCCTGAGGGTAGTTTTTAAGGCCATCTGAATTTCTTGCCATGTGGGGGGGGTTGAGTAATTCTTTATCTGCAATATTAAATTTTGGAAAAGGGGTTGTCTCTAAAAATCTTATTATATCTCCATCCCCTAGATCCTCTTCTCTGTTCTGTTCTTGATAATACCCCGTGGAAAGCTCTCCTATAGCCTCAGGATCCCAAGCAATGCCCCCAGTTGGATCCCTAAGTTATCTTATCTCCCCCTGTGTTGATTTTTTGCCTAGCTCTGATAGTGAGGAGATGATCTATCCACTCGCTATAGTCATAGCAGTCTAGCTTCCAAGTGGCAAACTTCTCAGTGGCCTTCGCCAGGGCAATATTGTGTTGTGCTTTTTCAAATTCCACCCCAACAGATGCTGCCTGTATTAGTTTTACTTCAGCTTTAGCCAAAAGATCATATTGTGCCATCATTTGATTCTTTTCTTTTTTTTTTGCCAGTTCAGGCTAACTCTAATTGTCTTCCCATGCACTCCCGCATTAAAGGCATCCCATATTACCCCTACAGGGGCACACACCCTATTATCTTCCATGAAAATGGATATCCAGTTGACTATGTGCCTAAAATATTCTTCATCGACTAATAATGCTCACTCGAATGTCCAGGTCGATGCTATCATCACCAGCCCCTGGGTTGTTAGCTTCAATATAAGAGGGATTTGGTACCCATGACCTAATTTCTGGCTAAAAATACTCCAAATGCCCCTTTTTCCCAAGTTCAGCACATAGATAAAAGCTGACCAAATGTATACTCTACTACTCTCTGTTTTACCTATACGTGTTAGAAATTTCCGTAATTCTACAAGTTTTCCCACATTTATACGTCTCTCCTTGTGTTGAACCAACCCCCCCAAAACCCCACCAACACCCACTTCCCCTGACACAACCCCTAGTTCCCCACTCCCTCCCTCCCACCACCACCATGAAGCAGTCAGGTCAGCCGTGACCTGAGTGATGGCTCCTGCTAACATGCCAAGCGCCCTCGCCCCGTCGTGTAGTTTCCACTAATCAGTTGGAACTGCACGTTTGTGGACAACATAAGTGTAGGATGGTGCCAAACTGATTCTATGTACCTCAGGAAAAGTGGTGACAGATCTAGAACCTTTTGCTCAGACACTCGTGCTCTCTTTTATTCAGAGAAATAGATCAAGAATATACAAAGGGACGTTTTCAATATTTATTGTACCGAAGTGATTTTGTATAGAAAATATGTGCTGCAATGATAAATAGACAGAAACAGACAAAACTTATATTAAGCGTGCTGAGACAATGTATATATGCAAGGATATGTAAAACATAGCAATCTAGCCTACCCCTTCTATGCAAACCCTAACCTGCATGTCTAAGGTATAAATATATACTCTGCCAAGAAACCCCTGCTGGATGATCCAACCCCTGTTACCTGGTGGGTAAGAATGTAGGAATCCGCCTTGGTCACGAACTGGACACCCCTCACGGAGATGTCAATCAGCTGCTGGGCGAAAGCTTCAGCATGCAGGTACCCCTCGAAGTCAGCCGAAGTGTCTCCTCTTATTATACTCGGAAGCAAAAGATTATATATAGAAAATAGCATTCTTGCCTTGGGCTGACATTGTGATCAGGTTGCCTATTGTTTGTATTCCACAGATAGCTGTGTCGTCATATGAACATAAATAACAAGCACATTTGCACAATGGACTTGAGGGCCTTATACAGAATGCCAAGGCAATGTGATAGTGTTCTCACGAAGTTTATTTGTGTTTAGCAAAGTTGTGTTTCCAAGAAACTAACCCAAGTGTCACAAATTTAAAAGAGTGTCAAAATTCAATGTGGCAAAGTGAAGGCAAGTTTACGAAAAAGCTGTGTACATGTAAGAATGGCAACAGGTCTTACTAAGACTAAATGGAGCACATGGCATCCCAGCAGAGAACCCAAAATAACAGAAGGATGTCGTCTTCATTTTAACAGAAAAAATACTAAAAGGAGGTATAAGAAATTAAGAAGAGCTTAGCAGACAGCTCCCTGCCAACCTCAAATCCCTCACTGAGACCTACTATATCACCCCGAAGAGAAGAAAGATTAGCATCAGACAACCAAGTTTAGAGGTGACCCTAAACCCAATATGCTGCTATCAGCATAAACTCTCCCCACATCACAGCAGTTTTCTCATTACCCTAATGTCTCTGCGGCTGACCCTTAGGAGAGTTCTTGCAAGTATCCTTTGCTTTTATTCCTCTGGAAATAACTTTCAGGCAAACCAGATTCATTAAAAACACTTCACAGCCAAGAAGCTGAAATGGCTTGATGAGTTACCTCAGCCTCCTTTGCTTCTTTACTGTAGCATGACAGAAATCAGATCGAACAAAAAAGCTATGACCATCAAAGCTCCTCCTAGCATTGGGGTGGACTTTTTCAAAAATTGCTTGTCTGGGTAAGAAGTTACCAAAATACACCAAAATAGCTCTTGGTCTAACTGTTTGTCCATCTCCTGACTTTTTCAGCATCAACGGGAAGTAATGTACACGCTGCACCTCCAATTCACAGTTCCTCGTTGTGAAGTCTGAGAAGTCCCCCTTCAATATTTTCAACATGAAGCTCTGATATCATCCTCTTCTGCTCCTTCTGCAACCCCCAGAAATCTCAGATTATTTCTCCGCTGTCTGTTTTCAAAGTCTTCCACTTTCCACATTACATCTATCAGTTGTGATTCATGGCCATCACTCTGGCCTTTCACTGCGCCGATATCCATCTCCATATCAGTAGCTCACTCCTGTACAGAAGCAATCCTGTTGCCGATTTCAGAGCATGTTTTATTCATTTTCCTTATAGCCCCCTGCAATTATTTTGTGACAAAATGGGCTTTTCAACTGTTGTTATGAGACTCTTATTGTAGTTGCTATATAGAGCTGTAAATGAGCACCAGCGAGGGTTCTCCAGTATTTCTGATCCAGCTCCAGAAATCAGTTGAACACTTTCTTGTAATGTCCCGTGCCCCTCAGGTTCATCAGAGTAAACCTGCTGGGAAACCGAGTAATTCCATTTCAGGGTCTGTGCGTTCTGGGAGACTTTCTCCAAAGATCAGTCCACCCTTTTTGAGCATTCTCTTTGTGTTTCCTTTGCAGCTTTGCTTTCCTTGCCATTATAAAGAGCTTATCTGTAGTGCTATTAGAGCTGTCTTCTGACCCCCAGGTATGTGGGTCGGTTTCAGAGTCACTGCCATTCGTACCAGAGGTTCCTGACTCCTTGGTGAGAGAAAAAAAAAATTCTGTGTGATTCAGGGAACCCATAATATCTGCTGAGCCGCCAATATTTGTTTTCAGGTGGGCCCATATCCTGGGTAGTAAAAATGCACACTAGAGCTCCATAGGGGGTAGAAATCACAGTGCTCTCAGGGCCAGATTGAATTATTTTGAGAGGCTCGGTTCTTTCGGCCAGTGTTGTTTTATGGTCAATGTGGGCCCCCGATGCATTCTAATTTCCCCAATCAATCACTGCACTAACCTGCATACTAGTTGCAGTCTCTGCAATCTCAATCTCTTGGTTCTTGTCAGAAACCTCCGGCTCTGGCCTAGACTCGTGAAGTTTTTTATTTCCTTCAGAGACTCTAAAGGGGGTATACTTTCTGGTGTTGCTGTAATTCTGGGTCCGCAAGCTCCATCTGGCTCCACCATACACATCACTGCTCCATCATCTCTCCCCTCTGCATTGGGAAGTCATGTTTTTTACCTTTTTTTGTAAACAGATTTTTATTAGCATTTGATAATAAGACATGCGCAACAATATCAAACAACTTACCCCAACTACCACCACCCTCCCTTAAGTCAAGTCCTCATTACAGTATGTATACAACACATATTATTTTGTAATTTACATTTTTAACTGACGCTGAGATGCCTATGCTCAGTTGGTTCCCAGATGGAGAAGTTTGTGCTCCCTGGTGACGCTGCTCACCCCAACCCTGGCCATTACTGAAGAAGAGCTAACAAACTTGTACTAACACCCATTAAGAAAAAAGACCACCTTTCTGCACCAAGCTCGTGAGAAAAGAGCAGAAAATTATTTTGGCTGGGCTCAGTTCAAGGACATCCCGGAAAAGTTTCGACTGTTCACAGAGGCACAGCTGGTGGCAAGGGGGTCGATACCCTTCTTCACCCCGCAGACAAAGGCTAACGCCTTCTGGTTGCAAGTCACCCGCTGGGAAATGCTCAAATTGATTAACAGCACTGATCTTGGCCTTAATTCAAACAAGGAAAAAATGCAAGTCATCTGCCTTATGGTAATACAGCATCGATGTGTGCTGGACTTAATGACCATAATGGAGGGAGGGGTCTTCACGAAGATCGGCACGGCCTGCTGCACTTTCATCCCAGGGAATAATATGGACAATGGACATTAACACTTACCATCCAAGTACTTGATAATCTACAGAGAAGCATGCATGAAGAAGGAGGTGCCCCTGAGCAGGAGTGGTTTTCGAATTGGTTCTCCTGGCTCCCACAATAGATATCCAGTATATGTAGATCACTGTTGCCATTTATTATTGTGTTCCTGTTGGTTTGTGGGGCAATGCAATTGGGGTTACCTGCTATAAAAAGTCTTCAAATTAGGTAAAATGCATGTAACTAGAAAGGTCATCATAGTCAAATGTGAGCAATGGGAACAGCAGGACCTAGGAAAGTAATGGTACAAATGCATGAGTTGGATAATGTAGTTGAAGAATCAACTAGAAGGGGGAATGTTAATATGGATATTGAGGCATTTATTGATAAAAATGAACTATCGTCCTTATAAATAGAATCACCCATCCCAAACTCCACATCTACCTCAACACGCAAGTATGTAGTTAGGCAGACCCAGCGACATAGACCTGGGATAATTGATTGATGGGTCACAGGTCGGAGGGTGCATTGCTGGCAGGCAAACATGTGGGTAGGAAACTCTTGATCAAGACCACAGACAGTTGCAGTATCACTACAATGGTCAGGGGAGATTGCCCCCCAAAAAGCACACGTGGCCCTTGGGATTAAGCGCACTTCTGAAAACACCATAAAGCCAGATATAATATGAGTTAGGAATACATAGCCAATCAGGACCTTGCACAAGTAGTGATCACGTGCTCCCTATGCTGGACATCTGGACACATACACCACGGAACACACTGTCCACGCAATGTCGAGACCCCCTGCAGTAACCATTTGACCAATAATTTATGACTCTAAGGCAGCAACCAACATTTCCCACCATTTATGAGTACGACAGAAACGTTTATTGGTTGTTGTAGAAATGTATGTAAGATGTACGCAAACCTAATGTTGATTGAGACCGCTCTCCTGGCCGCACTGTTTAATTAAACAAACTTTCTGTTTCGCAAAACGCCTCTTGTCTTCTGTATTTTAAGGTCAATTGAACCAAAGTAAAAGAAAAAGAGAAAGAACGGAAGAAAGAAATAGGAAAAGAAGAAGAGAGGAAAATGTATGCAAAGAGTATACTTGTATTATACATAAGTGAAGAACTATTAAATGCAGCAGATGAAACAGCAAATGTTACAAAATTGAATACAAAATACAATAAAATGGTTCATTTGATTCAGATAAGAATTAGCAACATTCTTGGAAGTATGAAACAGATATGTGGTAAGCGGTAACCACAAATTATTACGTTTGAATGATAACTGCAAAGAGCTGGGATTATATCTATCTAGCATGTGATGATGACATACTAGATTTCACCAATACGGAAGAGTAATATTATTTGTAGACTTCCAATTGAAAGTAATAACATGAATGTCGATTGAAATCAGAAGATCTACAACTTTTCCAACCGTTCTATTAGAGTATCAAACATCATTTAGGCAGCACAGAGACAATACATCATGAGAAAGAGGTATGTGAATCTGGGTGATGGCATTAATGCTTTTCCACACCAAAGACCAGAATGTGGACAGTAATGTATAGGAAAAAAACATGTGAAAATATGTTCCTGGATGAGTGTTGCTTCACCAGACAGTATCTTGGTGTGTGAGTTTAGCCTTAAAAAGACTGACAGGAGTATACAAAAGTCTATTGTAGAAAAAGTCTGGGTGAGACTAGCAGTATGTTCAGTGGAATGAATATTGCACCAAATTCCATCCCACAAAGAAGTTGGCCAAACAAATTGTACATAAGATTCCTATAATAATTCTTTGAGTTTTTGGCCCTATCTGGGTCAAGTAATCTCAGGTACTAATAGATACTAGCCACTCTAGGGTAGATGGACAATGCAATCGTGTGGGGAGTTGAACTGAGGTTGGCGGTATCAGGAGAGGTGGTATGTACTAGAACAGAAAGTTCATAATACTAGAAAGGCATGGGAGGCTGTATGAGGAGGATAACTAGGCAAACAGAATGAGAAAGCCTGAATGGTATAACTGTGAGATGAGGAATAAGCCTTTAATCATCAATGCCTTTCATTGTAAAGTCTTTCCATTTGTCTTTAGCAAATTATTATGCCAAATAGGGCTGCACAAAAACTGATTAATAGGGGTTAAGGGTGAAAGGAAAAAGGGTTTCAATAGGTGTAGGCTTGAGACAAAGTAACAAGTAACCAGAATTTAGGAGGGTTGGACATAAAAAGAATATGTTTGTGAGAGAAGGGTGATAACATGGCATGTTCTAGTGAGAACCATAATTTGTGAGGTGTGTCAAGCGGTTGGGATAAATAACATTGTATTTGTTTGATTCTGAATGCCCTATGATAGTTAATAAAATCAGGGAACATGACACCGCCTAGAGTCTTAGGAAGTTTTAATTTCAACAAAGAGATTTGAGGTGTCCTACGATGGCATACGAATTTGTAAAGGATCTTGTCAAAAGAACTAATGGACCCTTTAGAGATCTTTACAGGGAGCATCATAAAAAATAAATTGATAATGGGGAGGAGCATCATTTTAATACTATCTAGACAACCCCAGAAGGAAAGGTACAATGGAGACCATTTCTGAGAAAAACTTTGAAGTTTGTCTGAAAGGACTTCTGAATCAGTTTTCAGTGTGTCCTTGAGAGCTGTACAATACCAAATACATAAACATTTGATTTTAGAGGAATTCCAAGAAAGTTCTGCATCAATTAATACATTTTTAGTATAATATTTATTCAGTGGCAATACCTGTTTTGTCAAATTTTAGTTTATATCTAGAGACAGTGAAATGTAGGTTTAGTTAATGAAAGAAAGCAGGAAGAGAACTGTGTGACATAAACAAGAGAATATTATATGCCTATGCATTGAATTTTATGTGTATGTTTTTAATTTTGAACCCTGAAAAGTTGTCTGAAGCCCTTAGTTGGTGAAGGAAAGGTTACAATGATAAAACAAATAGCAAAGGAGATAAGGGGCAGACATGTCAAGTTCTTCTGTTAAGAGGAAAACGAGGGGATTGTATACCATTATCTATAACAGGTGACTGTGGTGATGGGTTAGCAAGGAGATAAGTTGTAAAAAGTTAGTACCAAATCCTTGCCATTGCAGAGCCTTCATTAAGAAACACCAATTGACCCTATCAAAAGCTTTCTTTGCAGAGGGTCTTTTATGATCTTTATTAATGCTGTTTATGAATCTACTGGAATTGTCTGCAACATTCCTGTGATGGATGAAGCTGGATTTGTCTACATCAATGAGATCGGGCAATAGTAAATGAAGAGCCAGTCCAGTAGCAAATATCTTGCAATCAGTGGTAATTAAAGAAATAGGTCTGTAATCCTTACATTGGGCCAAATCGCGATCCTTCTAAGGAAGTAAACACATTGCAGCCTCTGCAAAGAAGCCAGAATAGGATTCTAGAGCAGTAAAGTAGTCAAATAATTTGAAGAGTTTGGGAAAGAGGAGTTTTTCAAAGTTGAGATAAAATTCAACAGTGAAACAGTCTGGGTCTGGTGCTTTACCTTTAGGATGATACTTTACGCAGAGTAGAGATCCTCAATATTTAGCGGTTGTTCCTAAAAAGAGAGATCTCATAGGGTCCATGAATGCTGAAAGAACAAAAAGAAAAAAGAACACCCCAAAGGGTGAAGGGACAGGGAAACACCTGAGAGAGACAGGAAGTTTGTCGAAAGACGGAGAGACCAAAGAAGCAATAGATGCAAGAGCGTAGTCTAAAGACAAACAAATAATTAGGAATACCCTGTAAACAAGAGACCAACAAAAATGTAATGTGTAAACAAGCCTCCTAAGACTGAAACCAAAGATACATGTCTTATTATTGGAAACATGGAGGGGAACGGTTGGGGTGGCGTAGACAGAACATGAAGGATGATACTAGACAGGGGATCCACATAAGGTTCAGATCTATAGGAAAATGGGAGGGCAGGGAATGGAAAAACAGTCAAAAACCAAGGTAACAATCATCAAGAACCAGTCAACTGGAAGAGAAAGGAAAATGTTAGGAACAATTGTAAGTTATAAAACGTCATGTATATAGCAGGCATTCCTAAATCCATAGCTTTAGTTTTGTGATGGTTGATAAAGGTTAGTAGATCTGCAGGTTCTTCAAAGAAGTATAATTTGTCCTTGAAAGCAATAGGCATGGATGAAGTAGCCTATATCTGATGTTCATGGATCTCAATTAGTGACGTAGAGTCAGGAATTGCTTCCGCCGGGCTGCTAAAGCAAGAGAGAGATCCTATGTGAAGAAAACCTTATAACCGGACCACTGAAGAGATCCTGCCTTTTTAGTTGCTGAGAGTATTTGCATTAGCTTAGTGAATTGTAGAAAAATAATGAAAATTGCTCTGGGGTGAAGATTAGAGGCTGCGGAAGATCTAGGACCAAGATGGTGAGCCCGTTGTATAGTTAGAGGAGGGGTAGCTGGAAATCTTAGTATTTTAGGGATCACTGTCTGCAGAAACATAATCATGTTGGATCCCTCTGAACCTTCTGGAATACCAAAGAATCAGAGGTTATACCTGTTTTCAAGATTGTATGTTAATCGTTTAAGTTGATCAATGTCTTTAACCATTTCAGATATGTCAGAAATGGACAAAAGTGCTATCTTTTTGCTTCAATGTAGAGATGCATTGAGCATGAGATGACCATTTATCTTCTGTGTATTGTAATGAGGCATTATTATTGACCATAAATGATTTTAGGGCCCTGAGTTCCTCCAAAACTCCCTCCAGAGTCAAATGACTAGGTGATTTAGTGGGGAAATCTTGATCTTTTTTTAGGTCACTTAATAGAAGTGGAATGAGTAGGTTTCTTTAAAATGGCACCAGTGGCTGCAGTGGAAGGCGAGCACTTTCTCCCAAATGCTCTCCATGAGAACTGGGGAGGCGGTGAATAGTGGTTGCTGACTGAGTCAGTAGGATACGTAGGGAGGATGAAGGCTTAAAGAAGGGAGAGGACTTACTGCCACCTTGTGTTTTGCCAGACCTCCCCATACAAGTCCTCAGAGCCAGTAGGGTGAAGTAGCGGAAGGAGCCTACCACACAACTGTAGCCAGGGTGAAATGACAGGAACATGAACCAGCCGAGGGGAAATATAGTGTGACTTATGCCTCATGTTGAAAGACAAAAAGCGATCACTATCATGAACAGCAGGCATATGACATCATATGTGATAATAGAAAATAAAGATTATACCAACATTCAGGGTGAGCCGTTGGTAAAAGTCAAAAAATGCCCCCAGGAAGACATATGGGCAAAGGAACCACTGTTAAATATTAAAGCAGATGCCTTGTGGCTCCATGAGGAAAGGAAACTTCATGTTGCAAGTACTATGTGGTGAAATTACCTCAGGAGCGGGCGAAGCGGTGAAAATGGGGACATCTGCAGAGCAAGCAACAGCAGGATACCAGAGCAGAGTCGGGACACTGCAGAGGAAGAAAATTAAAACATTCCCTTGCTATGTCTGCTATCTGATGCCTAAAATTGAAAGAAAATTAATGTGAAAGGGGTCCGAACGCTCATATGTTCCTGTCCCGTCACTGGAGTCGCACGGAGTTCTAGAAAGCAGCCGCCATCTTGTGTGGCATTCGGCCATGCCCCTCAAACTCTGCCACAATTTCTTCCTCGTGATCATGAGCAAACAGAGATGTAGATGATTTGTAGTTTTTTCTATCCTAGCTTTACTCTTAGTCTCAGATAAAACAAAAAAGTAGTCTGTTTGCTGTTTTCATGTATTCATTATGCAGTACTGTACAAATACTCAGCATATTCAGCATTCATGTGCAAATATATTATAGTATTATTGAAATTTTCTGGAAGTGAGACAATATGCAAATGTGTTTTCTGTACATTTTAAAGAATTGCGTAATTCTGACAGTTTAAAATTAATGTCAACTAACAAACCGATGATAACACCAGTGCTAGTCTTATAACACTCTGACACATTCAACCAATTTAAAGATATACCTTTACCGCTCTAGAAGTTATAAAAGTATAGAAATGCAACAAAGACTTTTAAACGCTATCAGATACACGTTAATATTTTATATTCCTTACCAGAGTGGATATTTTGTAAAATAAATGGGTCAATGAGTACATTTCACTAGCACTCACATTATGGATTTACCGGGAGTGAGAATCTGAAGAATTCGTGAGCTGTGGTAAAGTATGGCTTGGCAGTTCGGGCTGGACTGTTCCCATGAGGCACAGGGTCAGACTGATTTGCATATGGCCATGTCTGAACTGGGGTGGTGGAGTGAGCTAAAGAATGATGATGGATTAAACCCAGATCAGTTGACTGGGGGTGAGTGTTTGATTTGCTCTAACGCTCCGTCCATCATCCCCTTTGGTATCGCTTTGTTCGCCCTAAGTTGGCAGGGTATGCCCAGACGTGGGTCCCTTGCTCACTTTGCCACTGGATTCAAGATAGCCTTGCTGATGAGGGTTATGAACCCGAAACTGGTCCAGGGAAGACATGGCTTGGCAGTTCGGGCTGGACTGTTCCCATGAGGCACAGGGTCAGACTGATTTGCATATGGCCATGTCTGAACTGGGGTGGTGGAGTGAGCTAAAGAATGATGATGGATTAAACCCAGATCAGTTGACTGGGGGTGAGTGTTTGATTTGCTCTAACGCTCCGTCCATCATCCCCTTTGGTATCGCTGTGGTAAAGTATAGCAGATGTCAACAGGTAGCCATATAGGTTTTACCTAATTCAGTGACACCTTTAACTATTTAATTCTTCAATGTTTCCATTTTGTTTGGATGGATTCCCATTGAACCCAAGAAAGCCTTCACTTTTAAAATATAGCTGCATTCAGTCTCGAAGAGCTGAACAAATTACTGCTTCTACTCCAAATGGCGCCAACTACAAGAGGTATTGTCGCCATTAGCTACAAGAATTCTGTAAGAACAATACCTTTTGACACCCTCTAAACTCGTGCCCACATTATTTGTTTTCGTCTCTGGTGAATGGCTTCTTCCGGGTGATCATTAATATGAGTGTTAGCACCATCATACCGCTTGATCTTTTGGTGTCATATGACACCATGGTCCTCAGTGGCTATAGCAAATTATTATCAAACTAAAATTCTAACTTTTGAAACATTGGTGAAAAATGTTACAAATTTCCAACTTACAACTCCTAACTTTTGCAATAATTGACCATTGTTCATGTCCCTTATCGCTTTGCTATTACATTATCTGTGACTTCTTTTTTAAAGGACATCTCCCTGATATAAAACCTTTTCTACGATCGCTCATAAAAAGCCCACATTATAAAGAAACAATTCCCAGAGATTTTAACGACAAATTCAATTTTAAGACAAACTTGATCTAAATAAGTAAAAATCTAACACAGCACTACTTCCTGTGATAGGAATGGCTGTGTTCGAAAGAGATTTGAATTCACACATACATTTTCTTGGCCCTTTAGTATATTTTGCTTTAAAAGTACAGTGAAAGGCAGACTAATATGTATTGTTAGTAATATTTAGGAGATCTGAACGACACAATGGGTCATATTTACGTTCCCTGGCGCATCCCTGCATATCAGCAGGGATGCGCCAGAAAATGCGTCACGCAAGTTTACCCTTGCGCCACGTCCGATGCGCCGCATTTACAATGCGGCGCATCGTGGCGCAAGGATAAGCAGATGCGTGACGCATCTGCCGGCGGAAGGTTGGCGCAGTGCTGAAGTTGTGTCGCAAGCGCGACGCAACTCCAGCACTGTTCCAACCTTCCCTATCCCTAACACGGTGCGTCAATCCTTACGCCTGCTTGAAGCAGGCGTAAGGATTTGACGCACTAGCGTCGAGAAAGTGACTGCGTGAAATCTTGTAGATTTCACTACGTCACTTTTCCGAGCGTTCCTGCGCCGGAACGCCCCCTGCGCCAGTACGCCCACATGAAACCTGACGCAGGTTTCATGTGGCGCAGGGGTTTACTACGTGACGCATCTCCCTAGATGCGTCACGTTGTAAATATAGCGCAACGCATGGTTTGCGTCGCCGCTGCATCACATGCGTGACGCAACGGCAGCGCAAAAGTGGCGCAAGGGGCTTGTAAATATGCCCCAATGTATTTATAAAGCATTTCGGCCAGGGGCAAAGCAGTGTATGCAAAATAAACCGAAGGAAGCTAAAATCTATTGCTCTGAGAATAAAATGTGAGAAAGTGAGCAAACTCGTAAAAACAATGAATGCAAAAAATCGAACGGTGGCCTCAAACTTGTTTTAAACATTGAACCTTGCTCTTTGTCTGTGATGAATTCTAGTGCGAATCTGCACGGTATATTATGCATGAGATTCGTGCATATAGAGGAGTACAGTCCATCTCCACTGGTTCCTGAGAGATGGCTCGCAGTAAAATGATTCAGTGAGTTTATAACCTATGAGTTATTTTACAAGAATAGGGCATGTCACAATTTAAACAAAAATGCAGAACATTTTATAAGGTATTTCTCTCCTCACCTGCATGCCATCAATTTGATTCTTGCGTTCTGGTGATAAAATGCCATTTATTCTGTAGTACTGCACTAGCAAGATTTTATATAGTTAACCCTTACCTACAAATCAGTGACTTCCAAACAGCATACAAGTGGAATTGTATATCTAAGCTAGCTTAAACAAGATATATTTCTAAAAGACATACACATTAATGCAATGTTTTCGTACATTGTGTTCCATTTTGCAGTTCTATTAAAATATTTGAAACTGTAATATGAAAATATAAATCCAAATTTACAACCAACGTGAAAAGAAGGAAATGATGTTTGTGAAGAAAAATAATTCTAATTCTATAAATAATGTATGAAGTGCATTTTGATATGTAAACGGCAATTCAAACATTAACAAACAGATCTCTGTTGTGTTGGGACTTTGGTTTTATGGCCTCAGTTGTGAGCTGCTAGGGAACTCAAGGGGCTTGCTGCTTTAACCCTTTTGTGAAATGAAAGTGATCAACAAAGAGATTTCATTTTCTCTTGACTGATAAAGCATGCACCAGGCATTCCACACTCCAACTACAGGAATTAAACATTTATTACAAGAGCCTTTTCATTTCTGTAGCCCTAGGGCAAGAACAGTACTGGAACATATCTTCCACTCATTATAGTTTTTACATCTCCATTTGCTCCTCATATTCTCTATAACATAGAGCCTTTCTTTGAAAGAGATTGCCACATTCACGAAAGAGGTTTGTTTTCTGAAAAATCTTTTTAATTATTTTGATTTTTATTCATTACGAGTTCTACTTAATTAAGGGTGGTCTTATATGAGTGGATGCATGGTCACATTTTAGAGGCTATATATTTTTTAAATGTAAATGACATATACTGTCTAGCTGCTTGGTTTAGAGTGCTAATTCCTGATCTTATAATTAGTTAACTATTTTGGTATGAAGAATCCATGTTTAATCACGATTAAATATTCAATGCCTCACTCTCGCTTACACAGTGGGGTGCACACGATTTCTATTCATTTGTGACATCTTCGAAATATTTTCCAGACAAACAGATTGGCCTAAATGTATGTTATAATTCCTGTGTACATGGCACACCTTATCTGAAATTAGTTTTCAAGTTTGATTTTCTTGCCACATGGAAACCAAGGTATGTTTTTGGATAAAGCAGAAAGATGCCTAGTTAATCTAACTGGCTCGCAGACGCTTTTCATGCACAAATTAGGAGCACACGATGAAATACGTACTACAAAATAAAGTGGAGACAAAATGAAAGCAAAGTGCCAGCAGAAAAAGCATGATGTTATTAACATGTAACACATTTTCACATGTGAATCTAATAATTCAGAAGAATGGAGTAGAAAAGTGGAAGTATTCAACCATGTTTGCCATCCATTTATCAATAACAAAGTTTGAAGCTGTAAGAGTCCAATTTTAGATGCAATGCCAGTGCAAAGAGGGATAAGGGGAAAGATATTGGAAAGGCATTGAGGGCATATTTACTAAAAAATTTCGGAGTGCGGAGCAACGCCAAATTTGGCAGCGCCGCGCTCTGACATTTTCAAAAGCAGGGATTCACTGTATTTACTACAATATGGCGCACCCCTGTATTTTTCCTAGCACTGACGCTAAAATTTGCTAACTAGCTCTAATGCAGGCACCCTTGCACCATAGTGTAAGGGTGCCTGCATTGTAGGGAATGATTGTTTATGTGCAAGAAGGTGTCCCTTCTGGCACATAAACAATCCATAATGGTTATTTGTTACTTCTATGTACGCTGAATTCTGCAGCGCACATAGAAGTAGCAAATCGTCATTATTTCATGATTGTTTATGTGCAGGAAGGAAGACCTTCCTGCAAATAAACAATCATTTATGGCTTTTTGCTTGTTCTATGTATGCTGCAGAATGCAAAAATGAGGAGAAATAAAAGCATTTCTCCTCGTACGTCATTCCAACTCCTGGTCTTGCATGGAGTTAGTTTTTAGCGCTGCCACATATTTACACCTCTTTGTAAAACTGGGGCAGTGTCAAAAAGCAATGGGTGTTGCGGTGGAATGCCCACAGCAACACCCATTGCATGCCCCTTTGTCGCAGAGGACTGCGGCAAAAAGGGTCATGTTTACAAGGTGGCTTAGCGCCACATTGTAAATATTGAAAATGGGGCTGCGCCATCAGAGCATCAAAAAAACTGATGATCTGGTGGCTATAGGGGCTTGTAAATATGCCCCATGGTGTCAGAACCCTGTTCAGAGGGCCACGGAGCAAGCAGGAGCTACGAGGCCAAACAGTGGGTGTTGAGGCCTTTTACTCCTGATGTCCTGGGGACTGACCTATCATGGATCCTGAGCAACTGGGTCAAGTACTCCTTCAGCCCATGACTCTCTGTGACAATGGGGTTCGAGTAGTCCAAGGCTTCTCGGAGGGAGGTAAACTCAGGGGGACGAACACAGGCTCACAAGTCAAAAGATGCTCAGGAGCAGTAATAAATGATTGTCTAGTGAAATACTTGCTTTTATGAAAAAAACAGAATTTAAATAGAAACACAAAGTAAAATACAACTGTGCCCTGAGGTCAGGGTACTAGTGTTTCATAGGCGGATCTCTAAGTCTCACTCACCTCTCTCTAGCAGTAGTTATTATTCCCCATTCACTATAGGTGACATTCAGTTCAAGCCCCACTAGTAGTACAAGTCTCAGGAGTCCTACTCTGACTCTTTCAATCAATCAATCAGCGGTTTGTAAAGGGAAACTACTCACCTGCAAGGGTCTCAAAGCGCTACAGGGAGGGGCAGCTCTGTTGAGTGCTGGGATCATCCGAAGGGCCAGGTCATTAGGTCCTTCGTAAACCGGGGCAGTGTGGGGGGTTTGCCGGAGGTGGAGGTTGTTCCAGGCCTTGGCTGCGAGGTAGGAGAAGGACTTTCCTCCCATTCTGGCCTTGTAGATACGTGGGATGGTGGCCAGAGAGAGGTCAGCTGATCGGAGGTGTCTCTTGGCTGCGTGGAAGGAGAGGAGGTTGTTTAGGTATGCTGGTCCAATCTTGTGGAGGGCCTTGTAAGCATGAGTGAGGAGCTTGAAGATTCTTCTTCTTTTGATGGGGAGCCAGTGGAGATCGCAGAGGTGTTAGGTGATGTGGTGGTGGTGGGGGATGCCTAGGATCAGTCTGGCTGCGGTGTTCTGGAGAGTCTGGAGCTTGCAAAGTAGTTTCTTGTTGATTCCGGTGTAGAGACCATTGCTGTAGTACAGTCTGCCACCAAAGAGGGCGTGCATGACCATTTTTCTGGATTTGGGGGATCCATCTGAATGTTTTTCGAAGTATGAGGAGGGTGTTGAAGCAGGCCGAGTATACAGCCTTGATCTGGCGGTTCATCGTGAGCGATGAGTATAGTAAGATGCTGAGGTTTCGTCCGTGGTCTGTCGGGTGGGGGCATTTGCGAGGGTGGGGGCCACCAGGAGTTGTCCCAGGCAGATGTGGTGGAGCCAAGGATGAGGACTTCTGCTTTCTCAGAGTTGAGTTTCAGGTAGCTCTTTTCATCCAGGTGGCGACGGCTTTCATCACTTCTTGGAAGCTGTGCCTGGTGATGTTGGGTTCTTTGGTGAGGGAGAGGATGAGCTTGGTGTTGTAGACGTAGTAGATGATGTTGAGCACGTAGTTTCTGATGATGGTTGCGAGGGGGGCCATGTAGATGTTGAAGTGGGTGGGGCTGAGGGATGATCCCTGGGGCACTCACATCTGGTCTCTGTTTGTTCCAAGAGGAAGGGCGGGAGCCTGACTCGCTGAGTTCTGCCTGTGAGAAATGAGCATATCCAGTCAAGACCCTTTCCACGGCTCGTGCAGTCTGGTGGCTAGTGTGCAGTGGGAGATTGTGTCGAAGGCCGCTGAGAGGTAAGTCAAAAGTGTTCTAGCACTGATACTCTATTTTGCAGGCAAGTTCCCCTAGGGCCGTCTGGCACAAAAATCAGTCTTAACTATATCAACAGAATCCAAGGGACTGGGGTCTCTGAGCAAGCCCCCTTCGCAGGTGCTGAAACTGCAGTGTCTGCTTCCAGTAAGTCTTTCACCTGCGCGGCTTGGGAGGACTGTGGTACCTGGGCCACGGTTAGGCGTCCTTGAGTTCATCGGACATGGTCATGCAGCAGCAGCGCGCGAAGGGGTTCTCGATGCTCCTTCGAAAGAGGTTTCTTGAATTCCTCTGCACTGGTGGGGGGGTACGACACTTCTAGTGCTGATCCAAAGTTATGTCATGGGCATTCTGTGGTCACCATGGCAGCCTCCTTCCTAGGATGATGGTCTTGACCAGACCACGCTCTTTGCCAGGTACCATGGCCCCTCCTGGCATACAGGGTCACCACTCATTCTCTCTTCACCAACTACGACCCAATTGACAGAGCAGCAAGTTTCACGGTGGCCCATCCTTGTATATGGGGTCGTTGACTTGGTCACACTTATGAGCTGCCACCTAAATAATACGCCAGCAATCTTCATGGTGCCCCCACCTGGTATATGAGGTCTCTGACTTGGTACCTTCAAACGGGCAATGAAAGAATCAAGGCAGCAATGGTCAAGGCTCACTACAGGGCAGCCCTCCTCTGGAATGTGGGGGTTGACGACTTTTCCCTACACACGCTCAACAACCCGATCAGTGCAGCATGCACCTCCTCACACTTCGCTATGGAGATTCAATTGCCAGGATTGGACCTTGTGCCTTCTAATGCTCTCTTATCCCTCACAGGGCAAACTAGTCTTGGCAAGCAGGTAGATTACTTGGACCACATCCCAATGTATCAATATATAGCACACACTATGCCCCCTCAGATTGGACCCAGCTAAAAGAAAATCAATCTTGACCATCCTCCAATGGAAACAACCCAGCCCAAACTGCCAAGCCAGTACCTTCCTGAACTGAAACAAAAGCAATGCAGGACCGGTGTTGCCCTACTTGTGACTCATCAGCCAGGTATAGATTAGCTCCAGTGGCACAGTGTGCATGGGACCCACTACTAAGCATAACCATCCTGCCTAGGGTGGCATTCTAAGGTATACAAAAAAGTGATGGATTGAATGCTTGAATTGATCTCAGCTACTGGTAATTACTATGCCACTTCCCAATCCATTGTTGTTTTGTACACCATGCCACCTCAGTTTGGACATAAGCAAATCAGTCTTGACCCTGTTCCAATAGGAACAGTGCAGTCCGAACTTGCAAGCCAGGAGTAAAAAAAAGCACAGACTCATCAAATCAACAAAACACAGCTTGTCTTATGACCGTTTAAAGGATTTGACCTTTGACCCCCTGCAAGAAATCAAGTGAGTTGGACTCTGTCTAAATCCTCTATATTACCCCCAAGTTTTAATCAATGAGTTAGGGAGGGGGCTTGCATGGGGCCCCAATCCAGAACTTGTGAGGCCTTGGGATCCCATCCCCTGGGCCGAGGTATGCCAAGGAGGGGCCTTGGACCCCAAGCCCAGGCCCCCTGCAAGAAAATTAGGAGAAGTAGCACTGTTGCCCCCCCTGTTAGAAATGGGGGTCTCTAGTTGGCAGTGGTATGTACCCTGTCCAAGTAGGGACCCTTCCTTCTAGTAAGGGTAAGGGAGTTGCACACACAAGATAACCCCTATTCACCCCTTGGTAGCTTGGCACGAAGAATCAAGCCTATCACAGAGGCAATGTGTAAAACATTTGTACATAACACACACAGTAACACAGTGAAAACACTACGAATGGACACCACAACAGCTTAGAAAAATAACCAATATTTATCTAAACTAAACAAGACCAAAACAGCAAAAATCCAAAATACATAACTCAAAATATCACTTTTAAAAGGTTTAAGTAATTGTGTCCATAGACTATATAGATACGGTGATTTTAGCACAAAGTACCTTTGATGCGTCAAAATTCACAAGGAAAAACAGCCACAGAGGAGGGAAGTGTCGGAAAACACAGCGATGTGCTGGTTCTTGAGTCCCTGGGGAAGCAATGCATCAGTTCTGCTGCACGCAGGAGAAGTGTTGCATTGGTTCCGGACTGTAAGGAGAACCAACGCATCGAAATCAGAAGGTGGTTCTGGTCTGTGGGTGATGCAGTGGAAAACCTGGCGCATGGGTACTCTGGAGTTGATGTGGCGGTAACGAAACAGGCACTATCAATCAATCAATCACAGAATTTGTAGAGCGCACTACTTACCCGCGAGGGTCTCAAGGCGCTGGGGAGAGGGAAGGGGGGATGCGGGCTGCTACTGGTCGAACAGCCAGGTCTTGAGTAGCCTCCTGAAGGTCAGCAGGTCTTGGGTCTGTCGTAGGCTTAGTGGAAGGGTGTTCCAGGTCTTGGCGGCGAGGTGTGAGAAGGATCTGTCGCCGGTGGTTGCTCTTCGAATGCGAGGGACCGTGGCGAGGGAGAGGTCGGCGGAGCGGAGCTGGCGGTTGGGGACGTAGAAGAAGAGTCGTCTGTTGAGGTAGGCTGGGCCAGTTTTGTGGAGTGCCTTGTGGGCGTGGATGAGGAGTTTGAAGGTGATCCTCCTGTCGACGGGGAGCCAGTGCAGGTTCCTCAGGTGGGGGGTGATGTGGCTGTGGCGTGGTACGTCGAGGATCAGGAGTGCGGAGGCGTTTTGTATGCGTTGCAGTCGCTTGATGAGCTTGGCCGGGGCTCCCGCGTAGAGGGCGTTCCCATAGTCAAGTCTGCTACTGACGAGGGCCTGGGTGACTGTTCTTCTTGTGTCTGTCGGGATCCACCTGTAGATCTTGCGAAGCATGTGGAGGTGTTGAAGCAGGAGGAGGAGACTGCGTTGACTTGCTTGGCCATGGAGAGCGTTGAGTCGAGGATGAGTCCCAGGTTGCGTGCGTGGTCGGTGGGTGTCGGGGCTGCTCCCAGCGTCGTTGGCCACCAGGAGTCGTCCCAGGCTGAGGGTTGGAGCCGAGGATGAGGACCTCTGTCTTGTCCGTGTTCAGCTTTAGTCGGCTGATCTTCATCCAATCGGCGACGGCCTTCATTCCTTCATGGAGATTGGCTTTGGCGGCGAGGGGTCCTTGGTGAGGGAGAGGATCAGTTGAGTGTTGTCGGCGTAGGAGATAATGTTGAGGTCGTGCTGTCTGGCGATGCGTGCGAGCGGGGCCATGTAGATGTTGAACAGTGTTGGGCTGAGGGAAGATCCCTGGGGTACGCTGCAGATGATCTCGGAGGCTTCGGATCAGAAAGGTGGGAGGCGGACTCTCTGGGTTCTGCCGTCGAGGAAGGAGGTGGTCCATTCCAGGGCCTTGTTTCGGATCCCTGCATCGTGGAGGCGTGCGCGTAGAGTGCGGTGGCAGACAGTGTCGAAGGTGGCGGAGAGGTCCAGCAGGATGAGGGCTGTGGTCTCACCGTTGTCCAGCAGGGTCCTGATGTCGTCGGTGGCGGCGATGAGGGCAGTCTCAGTGCTGTGGTTGCTGCGGAACCCCGATTGGGATGGGTCCAGGATGCTGTTTTCTTCTAGGTATCGGGTTAGCTGTTTGTTGACGATCTTCTCGATGACCTTGGCTGGGAACGGAAGCAGGGAGATGGGCCGGAAGTTCTTGAGGTCTCTTGGGTCCGCCTTGGGTTTTTGAGTAGGGCGTTGATCTCTGCGTGTTTCCAGCTCTCTGGGAAGGTCGCGGTCTCGAAGGAGAGATTGATAACGTTGCACAGGTGGGGTGCGATGGAGCTGCTGGCTTTGTTGAAGATGTGGTGCGGGAAAGCGTCTGACGGGGAACCGGAGTGTATTGTGCCCATGGTCTTGATGGTGTCATCGATGTTCACGCTGGCCCAGGCTGGCAAGGGGTCATGGTCGATGGTGTGCGGCGGGTCTGGAGTATCTATCTTGGTGGGGGCTGTCTGGGTGTTGAAGCTGTCGTGGATGTCGGCGATCTTGCGGTGGAAGAAGGTGGCGAGGGAATCGCACAGGGCTTGCGACGGCGGGATGTCGTTGGTGTTGGAGCTGGGGTTGGAGAATTCCTTCACGATGTTGAAGAGCTCCTTGCTGTTGTGTGCGTTGTTGTCAAGGCGGTCTTTGAAGGAGATTCTCTTGGCGGACCTGATGAGGTGGTGGTGGTTATGGATGGCGTCTTTATGGGCTGCGTAGCTGTCCGGTGTCTTATCACTGTGCCATTTCTTCTCAAGTTTCCGGCAGGTACGCTTGGAAGCTAGGAGTTCCGGGGTGAACCAGCTGGCTCTTTTGGTGGTGTCGCTGTAGGTGAGTTTTTTCAGCGGAGCGAGGGTGTTGGCACAGTTGTCTATCCATCGTCTGAGGTTGCAGGCAGCGTCGTCGTTGTTGGATGGGTCGGAGGGAGGGCTGAGAGCGAGGTTTGCCCGTAGTTGGTCTTCGGTGACCTTGCTCCAGCAGCGGCGTGGGATCTGTTGGGTGCGGTGGTGTGTGGTGGGTTTCTGGAAGGTGAAGTGGATGCAGCGGTGGTCGGTCCAGAGGAGTTCCGTGGTGTGGGTGAAGGAGACGTAGGAGCTTGAGGAGAAGACGGGGTCGAGCGTGTGGCCGGCGGAATGTGTCGGTGTTGTGACGAGCTGTCTCAGTCCGAGGTTGGCGAGGTTGGCGATCAGGGTGGTGGAGTTGCTGTCGTTGTTGTTCTCCAGGTGAAAGTTCAGGTCTCCGAGGAGGATGTAGTCGGTAGAAGTCAGGGCGTGCGTGCTGATGAAGTCGGCGATGGAGTCGCTGAACTGGGGTCGGGGCCCAGGGGGTCTGTAGACAAGGGTGCCTCTGAGGGTGGTGTTGGGGTCCGTGTGGATCTGGAAGTGCATGTGTTCGGCGGTGCAGAGAACGTCGTCGGTGCTGGTCGAGACCCTGATGGAGTTCTTGTGGACGATGGCGATTCCTCCTCCTACTCCGTTGACGCGGTCTCTGCGGGTGATCTTATAGTCGTCTGGGATGGCTATGGCGATGTCGGGTGCGGAGGAGTCGTTCATCCAGGTCTCTGTCAGGAAGGCGACGTCTGGTGATGATGAGTCGAGCAGGTCCCAGAGCTCGACGGCGTGTTTGCGTGCGGAGCGGGTGTTCAGTAGGATGCATCGGAGGTGGTTGAGGTCCTTCTTGGCGGGCGCTTCGGTGGCTCTGAGGCTGGTGTAGCTGCAGTTCCGGCAGGTGAAGGGGCCATGTGTGCGTTTCGGGGCGGCCTTGAAGCAGTTGTGTTTCCGTCCGGGGTTGAGAGCGTGGAGTGTGGTGGCATCGTAACGGCATCGGTCCTCGAGGCTGGAGCGGGGGGCGCGCGGCCCAGGGGCTCTGGCGCCTGGCGCGGCCGCACTGCGCCCGCCATATATGGGGAGGTGGGAGGGAGGAAGGCAGGGGCAGCGAATGGGCAGTCAGGGGGGCGGGGCCGCAGGGGACGCAGCGGCGGGGGTACAGAAGGCAAAGTTGGGCACAGCAGAATGGGGGCACGAGGGGAGACAGAAGGCAAAAGAGGACACAATCAATGGGGGCACGAGGGAAACAGAAAGCAAAAATGGACACAAGCAATGGGGGCACGAGGGGAGACAGAAGGCAAAAGAGGACACAATCAATGGGGGCACGAGGGGAGACAGAAGGCAACAGAGGACACAATCAATGGGGGCACGAGGGGAGACAGAAAGCAAAAATGGACACAATCAATGGGGGCCCTGCATCAATTCTTCCAGCCGCAGGTGGGTGATGCGTCAATTCTTTCAGCCACACAGCAGGCCTGCGCCAAAGTCGGATGAGGGGTTTCGGAAGTCGGAGACTCGTGCTCTGGCGGTTTGTTCAGCCGTAGACAGGTGCTGCAGCAATTTCTTCGGCCGCACGATGGCGGTGTATGGAAATTTCTCCCACATGGTGGTGCTGAGTCAGAAAAACAGATTTTGGAAGGGTGATGCATGAGATTTGGAGTCTTTTGCAGCAGTAAACACCTCCAAGGGCCTAGAGCTGGAATTGGCACCACTTTACAGGTCATAACTCCCAGAAGTGGAGTTCAGGGATGCTGCAGGTGAAGTCGTTGATGGCACTGAGACTTCTTAACAGGAGGCATGCATACACAAGCCCTTGGAGAATCTTCTCAAGGAGGATACAAACACCAGAGTCCAATCTTTGTCCTCCCCATGCCAGAAGCAGTCACTGCAGGCCAACCCAGCAAAGCAACACAGCAAAGGGGTAGTACTCCTCCCGACAGGACTCCAGCTATTCCTCTTGGCAGAATCTCCTCTTGATCCAGAAGTCTTCTAAGAATGTAGAGTTATAGGCCCAATTCTTTTATCCTTTTTGGCCTTTGAAGTAGGCATACCTCAAAGGAAAGCCTATATTGTCCACAAGATCCTGCCTTACACTGTCTTGGCTCCAGACACACTGCGGGGGGGTGGAGACAGCATTGTGAGAGGCCAGCCACAGCCCAGGGTGTCAGTGACATCTCCTCCTACCACTCTAGCCCAGTAAGGCCCATCAGCCTGGCGGTGGGCAATCAGGATATGCAGAGCACACCTCAGCTCCCTTTGTATGACTGTCTAGAGTGAATGTATACAAAACCCTGCTATCAGTCGAAACCAAATGTTGATTACACCGGCAGGCAAATGCACAGGATAGTTAAGCAAGAAAATATCCACTTTCTAAAGGTGGCATTTTTAATCACACAATTTAAAAAATAACTTCACTGTCACTGAAAGATTTATTTTTAATTCTGAGCTCAGGGAGCCAAAACTCCAATTCTCTTTCTCTTCCCAATTGAAAGTTGCACTTGTAAGATGTGGCAAGGCAGGTCCAATGATAACCTATGAGAGAGATACCCCTTGCAATGGTGAATAACAAATGTGGCAGTATTTCACTATCAGGACATGTAAAACATACCAGTACATGTCCTTCCTGACACATACACTGCACCCTGATCAAGGAGGTACCTTGGGCCTACCCTAGGGGTGCCCTACATGTAGTAAAAGGGAAGGGTTGGGCCTGGAAAGTGGTTGCACTTGCCAGGTCGACATGGCAGTTTAAAACTGCACTTACAGACACTACAATGGCAGGTCAGAGACAAGTTTACAGGGTTACTCATGTGGGTGGCACAACCACTGCTGCAGACTCACTAGTAGCCCTGGGCACACAAAGTGAACTTTACGAGGGACTTACCAGCAAATCAAATATGCCAATCATGGATAACGAATCATAATCATAAGGGAACACTTGCACTTTAGCACTGATCAGCAGTGGTAAAATGACCAGAGTACACAAACCAGCAAAAACCAAGCCCTGCACCCAATCAAAAATACAGGAGGTAGAGGCAAAAAGACAGGGGAAACAAGGCCAAGGATGCCAGGTCTAAAACCCCGACAACAATTAATAGGCCTGTGACCAACAACTCTGGGCCCCTGATGAGGGAAAACCAAGAGTGGGCACCATCACACCCCCCTACAATGGCAGTGGGCTTGCCCCCTCAGCCTGTGCCTGTACCCGGGGGGGCAGGATGGCCATCCCACCGCAAAGGCGACACCCTGCCTGCATGGACCGGGAATGGGCTACCCTTGCTGCCACAACCTGGGAAGAGTCTCGGAATGTACTGGGGAGGACCGCGTCACCCCTCTTTAAAAAAGGAACCAAAACCAATGTGTCTCTCCCAAACTTAGCAGGAGAGCTGCTAATAAATAATTCATGGATTGGGAGTGCGCTATAAGGCTCATTAGCATATTTTGTTGCACTTCTTTTCAGCTTTGTGATGCTCCAGGAGAGCAGGGGCAGCACCAACATTGTGTGGGGCTGAGGGAGGCACAGCAGCCCCCCAGAAAATATCTTCTGGAACTAAACTCTGTCTCCCAGGTACTAAAATACATTTCCCAGGGAGAATTTTGCTATATTTCCAAAGCATCCTCAAGGCTTTGCTTTTCTGTCTGGGCATGCAGACAGGTAATGATTGCACTTTATGTGGTCTGAAGGTATATAAATAAGACTCAAGCACATGTTTTGTTGATTTTAAATGCTTTACTAATAATGTGTTGCTGGCAGTAGTTTTTGATAAGCATTGATTTTTTTTATTGGTAGCAATGATTGTATTTAAACAAGGCTACTGATTTCTGTGATATATTGGTGACTTTTAACATGTGTATTATTGGACTTTTCAATGTGGTGACGCTTTGATAAAGCCAATAGGCTTACCTTATATGTAGATGTGGTGATGTTTGACAAAGCCAATAGGCTTGCTTTATTTAAAGTGATGCCCCTTATATTGTGATGTTTTACCTGGTATAGTTGGGGGAATACTGTGATTTTGGGGTCATGATCCAGCAAGGGTCAAATGTGATTTCAGACTGTGACCTAAGGTATTTTCTATCTGCAAATGTATATATTTGTAAATTAATATGTAGTTTTTAGTAGTGTGTGTGTGTGTGTGTGTGTGTGTGTGTAATATATATACCTTTCCTTTTTCAAAGAAAAATTACTGATTAGACAATCAATTTTTGAGTGATATAATTGCGTGTCAGCAAATTGTGGTTACTAGCCCATATCACCTCCTCTGAGTAGGCCTTGGATTGCTCGGCTTCACTACCCTGAGAGATTTAAGTGCTTGGTTCCCAGTAAGGAGAAATTGTGGCCCTATTACTTGTGCAGGTCTCACATCCTCACAACTTAATAACCCAATATCCTGAAGTGACCTACAGAAATGATCTAACTACTTTTTTTTTATTTCAAATCAAATCCATTGGTGAAGTTGGATATTTAATACATATTTAGGAAAAGTAATTTAAAAAAAGTTATTAGCATATCTCTGAGCCCCTTGCACTGCCGGAGCATCACTTTTTGTGATGCTCTGGAGGCAGAAACTATAAAATCATCTATATGAGGTCACAAAAAGCCACTTTGTGTGGCCTTGAATGCTCTTAGATATAAGGAGTAAGGCAAGGCAGCACAAATCTCTGTGTTGCCTTACTCGGCACTAGCGAGGCGTTCCATGGACGTTGCTGTGGGTGTTCCTGCAAAACACCCATGGATTTTGACATTTGACCAGATTTACAAAACTATGTAAACCTGGGGATGTGCCCAAACTTTACGCCTGCCCTGGGAAGTGCAATGAGGAGAAATAACTTTATTTCTTCTTATGTTTTCCTCTTTCCATGAGTGCTGCATTCTGAAGTACACATAGAAGAAGCAAAAAGCCTCCCGGGGTTGTTTCTGTGTAGGAAGGTGCCCCTTCATGTGCAAAAAACAACCCTGCCAACAACACAGGCACACTTGCACCATAGTGCAAGAGTGCCTGCATTGGCACTAGGCTGCTGAAATGGTGCCAGCGCAGGGGGAAAGGACAGGAATTCACCATATTGGATAAACACAGTGCATTCCTGCCCTTTCGCTTTGACATAGGGCAGCACATGTGAGAAGTTGGCCTGGTATATGCTGTCCACTAATTATAGTGGGCACCTTGCACCAGTCCAAACAACCCCTTATTGGAGATAGGTTAAAGACAACCTTATTGAAAGCTATCCTAGTGGTAGCTATGGAGAGCAGCCTTCAGGCTAAGTCTTGAAGGAATGTAAAGCAGCTTGTTTTACGAGTCTATAATCTCTTGAGTGATCAAATGAAAGAGCACCACAACAGGTATATATTCAAAATATATGTATTTATTGCTAAACACACCCCTCTAGTCTCTTCATGAGGCTAGAGTTCGAAGTACATAAGTTAGAAGTTATTTAAACACAGTAATAGCACAAATACATGTTTGGGCCCTAGGGGCGTACCAAACCATATACCAATAAAGTGGTATAAGAACCACGACTGAACTAGACACTAGGCCTAGAGCCTCTAGAAGTGCTTGGACCACAAGGAACCACCCAAGGTAGTGACACAGGGGACCCACGGGGACGCGTGCAGTGTAAATACACAACCGCGATACGCCGTTGACTTCTATGGAGAAAGTCGTGATCGGGAAATTAGAGAAAAGGGACACTTAAAGGAGGACTTGGAGCAAACCCTTTGAGATCTAGGACTTTGAAGAGTCTCTACCCACGGGAGCACCGGAGTACTGGTGTTACCTCACCCAGGGAAGCCGGGTGCATAGGTGCCTTTCGGGGTCGGGTTTCGTCGTCGATTTGAATGGCGATCTGCTGCAAAGTGCTGCTGGCGACCAAGTGAAAAGTGTCCGGGTGGATCCAAGAGTGGATCAGAGTTCTGAAGAACCTGAAAGCAGAGGGGACAGAGTCTGGGTCACTAGCCAGTGACCAGGAAGGCGATGGACAGATGCCCACCGATGTCGAGTGCTTCAGGTGCATTGACGGTCATCTTGACTCTTCAGCCACGAGGTCCAGGAGGCGTTGTCGGCGACCAGGAGCAGGATTCGGGCTGGAACACAATGTTTGTCGAGTGCTGAGGTGTCGGCGACCGGATTGGACCCAACAAGCCTTGACAACGGCAAGTCTTGGTGAAGATGTAGATCGTCGATGGTGCAGACCAGCAAGGTCTGGGGAACTCACCCAGCGAGGGTAAGTGAGAGCAGGGCTGGAGCAACCAGGATGCCAAGTAAGAAAAAGATTGGCCTTCGTTAAGAGCTACTAGCCAACGGGCTACCGACCGCAAAGGAGCCTCGAGACGTCGCACGTGGATCTGGCTCACAGAACACTCATAGAGTGAAGGCCAGTGATCTTCAGTGCAGTTAGTGCTGGAGGCTTGGGCTACTCGGAGCCCAAAGCACGACTTCGTGGAAGACCCAGAAGAGGATGCACTTGCAAATGTGCTCGGTGTCCAGGGGTCACGGTCTCAAGTCACCCACGATAGCTACGGGCCTCAGCTTTGCTGGAGACTCAGGGTAGCCTCGGGGAAGTCTGAGAATCCACATCTGGTGATGCGATGACTTCGGCGTCCGACGGGAGCTTCAGAAATGCGAACCGGACAGATGCTTCTTTGGTGCCTGCCAAGCAGGGGAGTCACTCCTTGACCCCAAGGGAGATTCTTCTGTCCTCTAATCGTGAGTAGAGTGTCGAAGGTCCAGGATTCAGTTTCAGAGTTTCGTCCAGGGATAATCTAAAGTCCTAAGGACTGGGTTCCTATACTTATACTAAGGATAGGGGTTGGACTACTCTGTGGCCCCACCTATGGGTGGGTCAGGGCAGAGGGTGGCTACACCCCCTTCCCTTTGTCCAGTTTGCGCCAAAGCAGGGGCTGCAAGCCCCTGATCCGGTTTGAACTGGGGTATGCACAGGGACACCAAGTGTGCCCCCAGTGCAGGACTTCAAAGCACCCGAAAGTGCTCCCGCCCAGCCCCAATACACATTATCCTGTCTGGGGAGGTGGTCACACCTCCCTGGGACAGGAAACCTATTATCCAGGCCTCCCCTGCCGGAGTTTCGTCCAGCAGCAGGAGGCCAGACTCGTGTCTGTGGCAGCAGCATCCATTTTGTGATGCCAGGGCTTTAGAAAGAAGTTACCGGCCAGGCCAGGGTTAACATGTCTTTCCCTCTAGAAGGGTGGAATGCTACCCCCGCCGCCAGAATGGGTGGGGGGGTATTATTCCAAGATGTTTGACACCAAACACGACATGTTTAGGTGCAGCCATTCCAAAGTTAGCATTTAACGCGAGGTTATAATGCGCTTAAGAGTATATGGTCAGGCTGCACTACAAACAGCATCAGAGAAGGGTCTCCGAACGCTGCAGAGGGGCCCTGCTCATGCAGGGGCACCCTCTCACATAAGAACCATGCACTCTGCCTTTAGGATTGATAAGGCCTGCATTAGGAGTGACTTATAGGTTTATATGTGTGTATGTATTTAGTGATATAGGTAACCTATATCACAGTAAGAGGTGCATGCACCACCTTACCCAGGCTGCAGTAGCAGACCTGTGGTGTCAGTTTGGATGGCCTTCCAGGGGTGGCATAATACATGCTGCAGCCCCTGGCAGGTCCTCTGAGGTACCTATGCCCTTGGTACATAGTATACCATATACTAGGGACTTATAAGGGCACTCCAGATTCCAATCAGTGATGTGCCTAAGGCACATGGAAACCATTTTAGAGAGGAAGCAGCTAGGCTGGGGTTCTGATTAGCAGGGCCCCAGCTAGACTAATGTCGAAAAACAGTGAAGCATCAGCAAAAGTGGGGGTACCCATGTGAAGCAGATCCTACTCTCCTACACAACCCCCCAAAACGTAGGGACATTAAACTAACCTTGGCCAGTTAAGTCTTCATGTTCTAAGTGGAAGTACCTAGAGAGTCCATCTGCATTGGCATGGTTACTCCCAGGTCTATGTTCCACTGTAAAGTCCATCCCTGTAGGGAAATGGACCACCTAAGCAGTTTGGGGTTTTCACCCTTCATTTGTTTTAGCCATAAGAGGGGCTTATGGTCTGTCTGAACCAGGAAGTGTGTACCAAACAAGTATGGCCTCAACTTCTTCAGAGCCCAGACCACAGCAAAGGCCTTCCTCTCTATGGCTGACCAACGTTTCTCTCTAGGGGTCAGCCTTCTGCTAATGAAAGCTACTGGCTGATCCTGACCTTCTTCATTCAATTGTGACAGTACAGCCCCTACCCCCAATTCAGATGCATCAGTTTGAACAATGAACTTCTTGGAGTAATCAGGACTCTGTAGAATGGGAGCAGTGCACATGGCCTGCTTCAGGTCATCAAATGCCTTTTGACAGCTAACTGTCCACTGAACCTTTTGGGCATTTTCTTAGAAGTTAAGTCATTCAGGGGTGTCACTATTGATCCATACCCCTTGACAAATCTCCTATAGTACCCAGTCAGGCCTAAGAAGGCTCTCACCTGAGTCTGGGTAGTGGGAGCAGTCCAGTCCATGATAGTCTGGATCTTGCTCTGCAAAGGCTGAACCTGGCCTCCACCCACAAGGTGGCCCAGGTACACAACCTGACTCTGCCCTATCTGGCACTTAGTGGCCTTGATAGTCAGGCCTGCCTTTTGCAGGGCCTGTAAAACATTCCTGAGGTGGACCAGGTGATCCTCCCAGGTGGAGCTAAAGACAGCAATATCATCTAGATATGCTGCACTATAGGCTTCTAGACCTGTGAGAACTGTATTCACCAACCTCTGGAAAGTGGCAGGTGCATTCTTCAGACCAAAGGGCATCACCACAAATTGATAATGCCCACTAGGGGTTGAGAATGCTGTTTTGGGCTTTGCAGTATCAGCTAGTCTGATCTGCCAGTAGCCAGCTGTCAAGTCAAATGTGCTGAGATATTTGGCTGAGGCCAAAGTATCTATGAGCTCATCTGCCCTTGGTATTGGATGGGCATCAGTCCTAGTGACTGCATTGAGACCCCTGTAGTCCACACAAAACCTCATCTCTCTTTTTCCACCACTGGTGTGAGGTTTTGGTACAAGGACCACTGGACTAGCCCAAGGGCTATCTGAGGGTTCAATAACTCCCAATGCCAACATTTTCTGGACTTCAGTCCTGATACAGTCCCTGACATGGTCAGGTTGCCTATAAATCTTATTTTTAATAGGCAGACTGTCTCCAGTGTCCACTTCATGAGTGAACCAGGTGGTCTGACTGGGTGTCAGTGAAAACATATGTCTAAACTGATTGAGAACTTGTCTACAATCAGTTTGTTGCTGGGTAGTGAGGCTGCCTGCCAAGGCTACACCATCTACTGACCCATTGTCAGGGTTCTGTGAGAGCAGGTCAGGGAGTGGGTCACTCTCTTCCTCCTGCCCTTCATCAGTAGCCATGAGCAAGCCCATGTCTGCCCTGTCCACATATGGTTTTAACCTGTTGACATGGAGAACCCTGTGGGGACTCCTGTGTGTTCCTATGTCTACTAAGTAGGTGACCTCACCCTTCTGCTCAACAATAGTGTGGGGTCCACTCCATTTGTCTTGGAGAGCTGCTGGGGCCACTGGCTCCAACACCCACACCTTCTGCCCTGGCTGGTAAACAGTCAGAACAGCCTTTTGGTCATGCCAGGCCTTTTGAAGTTCCTGGCTAGCCTCAAGGTTTTTGGTTGCCTTTTTCATATACTCAGCCATCCTGGAGCGGAGACCAAGTACATAGTCCACTATATCCTGCTTTGGGGGCTTGAGAGGTAACTCCCATCCTTCCTTCACCAAGCACAGTGGACCCCTCACAGGGTGGCCAAACAGAAGTTCAAAAGGGCTGTAACCAACCCCCTTCTGAGGCACCTCCCTATATGCGAATAAAAGGCAGGGCAAGAGTATGTCCCATCTACGCCTAAGCTTTTCTGGGAGCCCTTTAATCATGCCCTTCAAGGTTTTGTTGAATCTCTCAACTAAACCATTGCATTGTGGGTGATAGGGTGTGGTGAACTTATAAGTCACTCCACACTCCTTCCACATTGCTTTTAAGTACCCAGACATGAAGTTAGCACCCCTGTCTGATACTACCTCCTTAGGAAAGCCCACTCTTGAGAAAATTCCCAGGAGGGCCCTTGCCACCACAGGTGCTGTAGTGGTCCTGAGGGGAATAGCTTCTGGGTACCTGGTGGCATGATCCACTACCACCAGGATAAACCTGTGCCCAGAGGCTGTTTGGGGATCCATGGGACCAACAATGTCAATCCCTACCCTTTCAAAGGGCACCCCCACCACAGGTAGTGGTATCAGGGGGCCTTTGTAGTGCCACCTGCCTTGCCACTGGCTTGGCAGGTTACACAGGAGCGACAAAACTCCTTGCTGTCTTCAGACATGTGGGGCCAGTGAAAGTGAGGGACAATTCTGTCCCAAGTCTTGTTCTGGCCCAGGTGACCTGCTAGGGGAATATCATGGGCTAGGGTCAATAGGAAGCCCCTGAACTTCAGAGGTATAACCAACCTCCTGGTAGCACCAGGCTTGGGGTCTCTACTCTCTGAGTACAGGAGTCCATCATCCCAATACACTGTATGGAGACCACTAGCTTTCCCAGCAGCCTCAGCAGCAGCTTGCTGTCTGAGGGGTTCAAGGGAGGGGCAGCTCTGCTGCTCCTGGCTCAGATCTGCCCTAGAAGGTCCCCTGTCCCCAAGAACTCAACCTGGTCAGGTTCAAGTTCCTCTGGGACAGTTCCTTCTTCAGGGCTGAGATCATCCCCTCAAGGGACTGATCTTCCTCCTGAGCCAAGGGGAAGTCACTGCCTTAACCCTACTACTCCTCCTCTTGGAAGGCACTTGGTCCATTCTTCCAGAATCCAAGGCCTGTTCAGTGCTAGACATTTTGGCTTGTGACCTGGTCACAGCAAACACATCTGCAGGGATCCCCAGCATTTCTGCATGGGTCCTGAGCTCCACTTCTGCCCAAGCAGAAGTCTCTAAGTCATTGCCAAGCAAGCATTCGACTGGTAGGTTTGCACTTACCACAACCTTCTTAAGGCCAGTTACCCCTCCCCAGGAGAAGTTAACAACTGCCAGAGTATGGTCTGTTCTGACATTGCTAGCATTGGTCACTTGGTACATTTCACCAAGTATAACTTGCCCAGGATTCACAAGGTCTTGTGTCACCATTGTGACACTTGCCCCTGTGTCCCTAAATGCCAAAGCCTCACGTCCATTGATTAAAGGCTGTTGTCTGTACTTGCCCAGATTACTGGGACTCACAGTGGAGGTCACATCCATGCCTCCATCACAGACTAACACAGCCTGAGTCAGTTCTCTGACTAGGTCAGAGCCCAACTCAGTACCCAGGGTGAACCCTACCAAACCCTTGGCTGGAGCACTCCCACCAACTGTACTAGGGGGAACAGGTGCCTTAGGGGCATTGGTGGGTGCTGGACTGGAGTCTTTGGACTTGGTGCAATCACTGGTCCAGTGGGTCTTTTGCTTACAGACCTTGCACCATGGTTTTCTTTGGCCTTTCCCTTTGGTAGACTGTGAATCCCCACCAGAAGAAGATTTTTGGGGGCCTGATGAAGACTTTTGATCTTTACCCTTCTCCCCACCCTTTTCAGAGTTCTTAGCATCTTGCTTCTTGGTTTCCCCACCTTGGTTCTGTACCTTCTGCTTCACCCTGGTTCTGACCCATTTGTCTGCCTTCTTTCCCAATTCTTGGGGAGAGGTCAGATCAGAGTCTACCAGGTATTGATGCAACAGCTGATTTTGACAGTTATTAAGAATCTGCTCCCTCATTATCAGATTGTACAATCCTGAGAAGTCACACACCTTACTGCCCATCAACCAGCCTTCCAGAGCCTTGGCAGAACAATCCACATAGTCTACCCAGTCTTGAGTCTGTGCTTTTGGGTATCTCTGAACTTCAACCTGTACTGTTCAGTGGTTAGGCCAAACCCATCAATAAGAGCACTCTTCAAGACCTTGTAATTATCAGCATCCTCCTCTCTAACAGTGAGGAACTTATCTCTACCTTTGTCTGCAAAGGAGAGCCACAAGATTGCTGCCCACTGCTCCTGAGGGACCTTCTGTACTTTACAGGCCCTCTCTAGAGCAGTTATCCACTTGTGGATGTCATCCCCACTCTGGTAGGGAGGGACAATCTTGCTCAGGTTCCTATGGTCATAGGACCTTTCCCTATCTCTAGGGACATGGCTGCCACCATGGGACTCTAGTCCCAACTTTCTTCTTTCTCTAAAGAGATCTAGGGACTCCCTGTCTATAGCCAGTTGCTTATTTTTGATTTCAAGCTGAGCTTCCTCATATTGAACCAGCCTCTTTCTTCTCTCATGAGAGGATTCCCTCCTATGAGATGAGACAGAGTTCCCTATTGATGTGTCAGAGTGGTTAGACTCCTGAGAAGGAGATCTAGACTTCCTGGGCACACTCATAATCCTTCCTGGGGGGACAAAGAGGGCATCATCCTGATCATCCTCTTCATCTTCCTCAGGAGGGATTGGGTTATCCAGGTCAGGGCCATTGTCGCCCTCCTGGCCAGTTTCAGAGGGGGGGCTGGGGGTATTGGTACCCCTGGCCCCTTCATCATCTTCTGCCCCACCCTCAGCTCCTACCCCTTCAGTCCCCAAGGGCTTACTAAGGTCATAAGCCACCAACAACTCCTTGAGGTGTTGGGTGGTGGGGCTTTGGCCTGTCCTTATTTTTCTCAAGTTGCATAAAGCTCTCAATTCCAAGAATGGGAGTGTATCATACTTGGAGGGTGGAAGCTCAGTGGCTTCCTGCAAGGATTCTTTAGATCCTACCCTTAAAGACATTACTAGTGTGGTGTGGTGTATGCACTACCTACTCTAGTGTGGCCTACTAAACTCTCTTGAGTTGTAGAAAGGGTTGTGCTATCCCTTAACACACAACTCTAAGTTCAGTAGAACTTACTGTATTCTAAGCTTAAATTATATGTACCTTAGGTACCTTTAGTGGTTTTCAGTTGATCAATTCAATTGAGATTATCTGGTAAAACAATAGCACGCTGGAATCCCACACGCTGCACACCATCGTGAGAAGTTGGCCTGGTATATGCTGTCCACTAATTATAGTGGGCACCTTGCACCAGTCCAAACAACCCCTTATTGGAGATAGGTTAAAGACAACCTTATTGAAAGCTATCCTAGTGGTAGCTATGGAGAGCAGCCTTCAGGCTAAGTCTTGAAGGAATGTAAAGCAGCTTGTTTTACCAGTCTATAATCTCTTGAGTGATCAAATGAAAGAGCACCACACCAGGTATATATTCAAAATATATGTATTTATTGCTAAACACACCCCTCTAGTCTCTTTATGAGGCTAGAGTTCGAAGTACATAAGTTAGAAGTTATTTAAACACAGTAATAGCACAAATACACGTTTGGGCCCTAGGGGCGTACCAAACCATATACCAATAAAGTGGTATAAGAACCACGACTGAACTAGACACTAGGCCTAGAGCCTCTAGAAGTGCTTGGACCACAAGGAACCACCCAAGGTAGTGACACAGGGGACCCACGGGGACGCGTGCAGTGTAAATACACAACCGCGATACGCCGTTGACTTCTATGGAGAAAGTCGTGATCGGGAAATTAGAGAAAAGGGACACTTAAAGGAGGACTTGGAGCAAACCCTTTGAGATCTAGGACTTTGAAGAGTCTCTACCCACGGGAGCACCGGAGTACTGGTGTTACCTCACCCAGGGAAGCCGGGTGCATAGGTGCCTTTCGGGTCGGGTTTCGTCTGTCGATTTGAATGGCGATCTGCTGCAAAGTGCTGCTGGCGACCAAGTGAAAAGTGTCCGGGTGGATCCAAGAGTGGATCGGAGTTCTGAAGAACCTGAAAGCAGAGGGGACAGAGACTGGGTCACTAGCCAGTGACCAGGAAGGCGATGGACAGATGCCCACCGATGTCGAGTGCTTCAGGTGCATTGATGGTCATCTTGACTCTTCAGCCACGAGGTCCAGGAGGCGTTGTCGGCAACGAGGAGCAGGATTCTGCCTGGTACATGATGTCTGTCGAGTGCTGAGGTGTCGGCGACCGGATTGGACCCAACAAGCCTTGGCAACGGCAAGTCTCGGTGAAGATGTAGATTGTCGATGGTGCAGAACAGCAAGGTCTGGGGAACTCACCCAGCGAGGGTAAGTGAGAGCAGGCCTGGAGCAACCAGGATGCCAAGTAATAAAAATATTGGCCTTCGTTAAGGGCTACTAGCCAACGGGCTAACAACCGTGAAGGCGCCTCAAGACGTCGCACGTGGATCTGGCTCACAGGACACTCGTGGAGTGGAGGCCAGTGATCTTCGGTGCATTTGGTGCTGGAGGCTAGGGATACTCGGAGCCCAAAGCACGACTTCTTGGGAGACCCAGAAGAGGATGCACTTGCAAATGTGCTCGGTGTCCAGGGGTCACGGTCTCAAGTCACCCACGATAGCTACGGGCCTCAGCTTTGCTGGGGACTCAGGGCAGCCTCAGGGAAGTCTGAGAATCCACCTCTGGTGATGCGATGACTTCGGCGTCCGACGGGAGCTTCAGAAATGCGAACCGGACAGATGCTTCTTTGGTGCATGCCAAGCAGGGGAGTCACTCCTTGACCCCAAGGGAGATTCTTCTGTCCTCTAATCATGAGTAGAGCGTAGAAGGTCCAGGATTCAGTTTCAGAGTTTCGTCCAGGGATAATCTAAAGTCCTAAGGACTGGGTTCCTATACTTATACTAAGGATATGGATTGGACTACTCTGTGGCCCCACCTATGGGTGGGTCAGGGCAGAGGGTGGCTACACCCTCTTCCTTTGTCCAGTTCGCGCCAAATCAGGGGCTGCAAGCCCCTGATCCGGTTTGAACTGGGGTATGCACAGGGACACCAAGTGTGCCCCCAGTGCAGGACTTCAAAGCACCCGAAAGTGCTCCCGCCCAGCCCCAATACACATTATCCTGTCTGGGGAGGTGGTCACACCTCCCTGGGACAGGAAACCTATTGTCCAGGCCTCCCCTGCCGGAGTTTCGTCCAGCAGCAGGAGGCCAGACTCGTGTCTGTGGCAGCAGCATCCATTTTGTGATGCCAGGGCTTTAGAAAGAAGTTACCGGCCAGGCCAGGGTTAACATGTCTCTCCCTCTAGAAGGGTGGAATGCTACCCCGCCGCCAGAATTGGCGGGGGTAGTATTCCAAGATGTTTGACACCAAACACGACATGTTTAGGTGCAGCCATTCCAAAGTTAGCATTTAACGCGAGGTTATAATGCGCTTAAGAGTATATGGTCAGGCTGCACTACAAACAGCATCAGAGAAGGGTCTCCGAACGCTGCAGAGGGCCCTGCTCATGCAGGGGCACCCTCTCACATAGGAACCATGCACTCTGCCTTTAGGATTGATAAGGCCTGCCTTAGGAGTGACTTATAGGTTTATATGTGTGTATGTATTTAGTGATATAGGTAACCTATATCACAGTAAGGGGTGCATGCACCACCTTACCCAGGCTGCAGTAGCAGACCTGTGGTGTCAGTTTGGATGGCCTTCCAGGGTGGCATAATACATGCTGCAGCCCCTGGCAGGCCTCTGAGGTACCTATGCCCTTGGTACATAGTATACCATATACTAGGGACTTATAAGGGCACTCCAGATTCCAATCAGTGATGTGCCTAAGGCACATGGAAACCATTTTAGAGAGGAAGCAGCTAGGCTGGGGTTCTGATTAGCAGGGCCCCAGCCAGACTAATGTCGAAAAACAGTGAAGCATCAGCAAAAAGTGGGGGTACCCATGTGAAGCAGATCCTACTCTCCTACAGCACAGCAAGGTGACTTGCTGCGCTGCCCAATGCCAAAACCCCATAAATTAGGCCCCTAGACTTTGTCTACCTGAATCAGTATACTAATTAGCATTTCCCTGTACACAACTCCTGTCAGTGCTTCTCCTTAATGAGATGTGAAAACTGGTCCTCCCAGAGCAGAGATAATGGATTAGGCCTTTTGGCAGGAAGACCTGAGCATGACATATGTATTTCCTCTCAGCACAGGAAGGACAGCTAGACAGGGTCAGAAACTTCTCTAACTTAAAAGAGACAGCCTGTCTACACCTGTTTGGCGTATTTAATTTACCTATCAGTCCCTTGGAAAGTGGTATCTCATATACCCAGGGCCAGTAAATTAAATGCTACTGGTGGGCTTGCAGCGCTGCTTGCGCCTCCCACCAAAGTAGCCTTTCAAACCTGTCTCAGGCCTCTGCCATTGCAGGGCCTGCGCGCGCAGTTTACTGCCGCTGTGACGTGGCACATAAAGTGGTTGCCACGTCTGTGACTCCCCTTTTACTACATGTCAGTCACCCCTAAGGTAGGCCCTAGCTAGCCCTATGGGCAGGGTGCGCTGTAGGTAAAAGGTAGGACATGTACCTTAACTGTGTTGCATGTCCTGGTAGTGACCAGGAGCCATTTTGGTGTCTCACTACTGTGAGGCTGCCCTCTCATAGGAATGCATTGGGGATTCCCTGATATGTGTTTCAGTGGTAATGCCTGACAGAGGAGTAGCGTGGTCAAGTTTGGGATGTTTGGAATAGTGGTAATAAATGCTGCGTAATGGTGTTCGCAGATTTATTATCACTATTTTAGAAATGCCACTTTTAGAAGTGGGCATTTCTGTGTGCTATGTGTCTTTGTGCCTGCCTGTTGTGTATTGCATGTCTGGCTCTGGAGTGACAGAGACTGGGGCGGTGCAGTGGTTCCAGAGGGGCTGGGTGAGTCAGCGCTAGGCTGAATAGGAAGATCTGTGTTTGGAGTGGTGGGAGGAGTAGCACCTGGGCCTGAATAGGACTGTGCCTGCCTTCCATAATGCTGGCTCCGCCCCCCTGTGGTGTGTCTGGGGCCAAAGCCTACACTAACAAAGGAGATTGTTGTGCACTGTAAATGTGTTTTCAAGTGCCCCCCAGAACTGGTTTAGACCAGGCACAGAGCCCTGTGCCAGGGGGAGAACAAAGAGATGTGAGGTATAAATATTAGGGCTGTGACCCCATGAAAACAGGAACTTTGGGAGCTGCTTGTTGCTGAAAGACTGCTGGGTGCCAGGAGGAACGGCCACAAAGGACTGCCCCTCTGCTGGAGGGTCCTGTGAGCTGGCCTGCCTAGGCCCAGCTCTGCCCTGTGTGATTTTGGGGCTGAGTGCTCCACCTTGATTGCCCTGGGCCTGGGCAGGGAGTGCTGCAGGATTCCTGGCATGATGTACTTGAGCCCCTGGTGTGGGCTCCCAGTGCCCTAGAAGCGTGTGGGGCGCTTGGCTGTTGTGCGCTCGAAAGCGCTGTGCCCTGCATCCCGTTTTGCTCAAGGAATCCCTGGGGAACAATTCCCGATTGTCAGGAGGAAGCCTGCGCCAGGAAAGAAGTTGCCTCCGTCTCCGTGGCTGAGTGCGGCCCCCCCAGTGAGTTGCCGCAGCAACGAGGGAGCCGCGAGAGACACTGCAGAAACCGGAAGTAAGGCGAGGAGAGCCTGAATTTGGGTGGGACCGGCCGGAGGAAGATGCGCTGCAGGAAGCCAAGCGGCAGTTGCCTGGCTGTGGGCAGGGCTCCCCGTGCGGAGGAGGAGAGCCCTGCGTGTCTGCCGAAGTTGATAGAGGCAGAGGAGAGCCCCGCGTCTCTGCCCTGATGAAGACGGAGCCTCGCAGGCTCAACCGATCAAGAGGAAGGACCGGAGCCTCACAGGCTCCCTGCTGATGCGTCCCGCCTATTACTTGCAGAGAGGAGAAGCTCCAGTGAATGAGGCTTGAAAGGCACACTGTTGGTGTCTGTCTGCACGTCCAGCTACGCCGCCAGATTGCGGATAGCTGCAATGGAAGGAGAGAAGCCCCGGTGAGTGGGGCTTGCAAGGCACACTGTTGGTGCCAGTTTTCACAGCTGCGCCGCCAGATTGCGGGTAGCTGCAATGTCGGGGGAACTTGGTGTCTACAGAGAGACACGGGTGAGTTGTACCCTCATCCCCATTTTTAGCACAGGCCTGTTGGGGCCAGTACTCTGCTGCATCAACAGCCCAGTGGCCAGTTTGAAGGCCTCATGATAGTAGAGCCTGACGTTTGGGACAGAGGGCATTGTGGGGAAGCCCAAGACGGGCACCCGAGGTTAAGGCCAGCCGGCCTGATGGTCGCCCCTATGTTTAGGTGGGGCCCAATGTGATTAGGTGATGTGGTGTGATGATTTACTGCACTACTGCTGATTATGGTTGGCATAGCTTGCTATGTTAGGAAGTCATATGATGTTCATGCCTCATGATTTATGCATAATGTGTTTATGCTAAGTGCCTATTGCCAGTAATTACTGGTTGTTTTTATTTCACTACTAGTGAGTTTCTAATGGTGACGACAGTGGCCCGATTGGCCCTGTAAGTGTATATAATCCCCTGTAAAGTCATACTAAGTGCCAGGTGGCAAGGTGTATATATGTGATTACGTTCTAATGTGTTTTATGAGTAATATAAAGGCCATTTTTGATATAACCTTGTGTGGAGTTTCCTTTGTGGTGTGCCTAGTGTGTTGCTGCTGTGTGAATGTGTTGCGCAAACACTTTACACATTGCCTCTGGGATAGGCCTGACTGCTCGTGCTAAGCTACCAAGGGGGTGAGCAGGGGTTATCTTCAGTGTGTAACTCCCTTGCCCTGACTAGAGTGGTGGTTTCTGCCTGGCTTAGGCGCATGCCCTAGCCAACCAGAAATCCCATTTCTAACAATGTCTAAAACACTGATGATCCACATAGAAGATACACCGCACTTTACTTTTTTGTTCCGCAGGAATATTCTGTAGAACTTTGGTTGAAGAGACAAAAGGTAAGAGTAGTTTGAAAGGAAGTTTTGATGTGAACTTTATATTGCAGTCATTGCATTCTGTCCATCCAGTTTCACTCCTTAAATAGACAGTATAATATCCAGATGTTACATTAACTCCTTTATGAAAGATGAAGTGTAAGTTCTTCCAGAAATTGATATTTGTCCTGCTTTGAAGGTTATAATTTTGGTTTCCAATTTAGATCCATCTGCTCTGCATCATTGCAGCATTAATATAAGGTATTTTCCACTTTTTTGTATATGCAATGTAGACATAGCATCTGATCTACAATTTGGGCAGGTCACATTTTGGTTGGCTGTTTTAATCAGTCTGTCACAAAGGCACAGTTTTAAAATCTGGTAGTGTTAAATACAGAAATCTCTCAGAATGTATTTGAGTGGTAGATGTAAAAGAGCAATCTTCACAGTCATGGTTCCATTTGTAACTAAGTCCAAATTAGTCATCTATCTTTATTTCTTCTTCTTCTAAAACTCCAAGCAGGACCACTATAAATTCCTGTGTGTCTTGGTGAGTGTTCTGAGTAAATAGTACTGATCCACTACATATATCTACTAGATCTCAAATGCCTGAAGCACAATGTATTATAGTCCTATCACTAAGTAAACGTTGTTGAAAAGCATGCAGTGCAGAAAATTCTTTCTTTTGTGCTTTCTGTTCAATTGCATTTATAAGATGTGTAAACAAAACAGTACATTAAGAACATAATGTGCCTAGCAGTTGACATGAGAAGTGTTTGATAATTGGTAACCTTACGATCTCTCCTTCATTCCCCAGTTTTCTCTTCTTAACATCTTCCTTGTCCTCCTTCTTTTCAGTGAAATCTATAGATTAATTTGTGAGCTTCCGCTTTGGACATATGATCCATTTTTCATAAACTGGATACTGTCCTAAATGAGGTGCGTACGCACTTCTTAACCAATTGTACTCTCTGACACAACTTACATCGGCACTACATTTTCTGTCCTCAAAATCAACCAAAAACAAATCGGACAATGTTCTTACTTGAGTCAATGCAACATATGCTATACATTTTTAAACACAGTACTACCAATATTGATAAATATGGCATCTACACTTAAACCTTCAGATTTATGGATTCTTACAGGGCACGCTAAAGACACCGGGAGCTGCTGCCTCCAGACATATGTATTTTACAAGCGAAAACCCTACTATATCTCTGCCAATCTGCTATCTTCAACCTTGTCCCTACTTGGAAAATTAATGAAATCAATAACTTTGCCTATAGCACCATTTACTAATCCTTCCTCAATTTCTATGCAAAATTTCATGGCCTATTTCTCGGTCCCTACTGCATTGATCACCCCCAAACTTTCCATGACACACAGAACCTACTTTGACACTTTGTTTGGAAAATTTCATGAAGATTGGTCAAATGATGATAAAGTTATAGGCAAGTCAAAAAATACTTCTCCTATGGAAGCTAGGTCCTAACTATAACTACCTATTGGCAACCGGCAGTAGGTGATATATTTATATAATGGATATTTATATAGAAGCTCTCTGGGGGTAAAAAGTAATGCCGGCCCCCGCAGGAGGTGGGAGCTGGCCGGGACCACGGTTGCCTTGGGCTTCAGGACTAAAGTGGACTTCATCCGCCTAGCAGAAGTACGCCAGGAGGCGCATTTGCAGAGTGGTGTAGAAAGGGTGTGTGGCCTCTGACCACCTTTCATTATTCCAGCTGTGTGGGGCTTGCTAGAGGTAACAGGAGGGCTAGTTGTCCCCCAGGGACCTTCAAGAGGCAAGGGAACTTCATCCCCCAACCAAGAGCACACCAGGGGGTGAGTTTGCAGAGTGGTGGAGAAAGGGGGCATGGCCTACGTACACCTCTCAGCAATCCCACTGTGTGTGGCTTACTGGAGGTAACAGGTAGGCTAGTTGGCCCATAAGTACCCCCAGCAGTGAAGGGGACTTCATTCACCAACCAAGAGCTCGCCAGGAGGTGCTTTGCAGAGTGGTGGAGAAGTGGGGCTTGGCCTGTTATCAGAACTCAGCAGTCCTGCTGTGTGATACTTACTGGAGGCAATAGGAGGGGTAGTTGCCCACCAAGGACGTCCTTCGGGGCCAACTACCTCTCCTTATACCTCCAGTAAGTCCCAAACAGTGGGATTGCTAGGAGGTCTTTGGAGACCACACCCCCTTATACCACCACTCTGCAAACATGCCTCCTGGTGCACTACTGGCTGGGGGATGAAGTCCACATTACTCCTGAGGGACCATCGGTGCTGAGAAGCTCTCCTGGTACCTCCCGTAAGTCCTACACAGCGGATTTCCTGAGCACTGGATGTACGCCCAGCCCCCTTTCTCCACCACTCTGCAAACACGACTACTAGTTAAACAAGCATTTACAATCCAATAGGTCTCGCATTTGAGAGAGTTAGAGCTATTGGCTTAGTAAATGTAAAAGTTTTTACTAATGTTTTTGGAGTTGAGTGGATGTACGTTGTGTGTAGTGGAATTATGTGGTATGTTGTGCAGTGAAATTATGTAGATAGATAGTATGTGGTATTTGGTGTATAGGAATTATGTGGAGTGGGATTATGTGTTATGGAGAGTAATTATGTGGTATGGTAGTCTGTGTTGTGGAGTGGTAACCTCAGGTTTAGTCTTCTTGCTCTCCATAGAGGCTAAACTATAAACTCAATGAGACACAAAAAAAGAGGCAACCACAGAGGATCACTTCTGGACCTAGTCATAGGTATTAGCAGGGCCACTGGAATTATGCGACTGTTCGGCCATGCCGATTTTCACATAATTATAAATTTTCCGCATTTGTCACATAATCCATCATCTGCCGCATAATCTGCAGATTTGAACAAAAAGCCTTGTTTCTAGCTCAAACATTACCACAAATGCAGCGACACATCTTGCAGCATGGTGGAAGGCCCTTTGCAAAGCTGGAATGGTCACCTGTTACTTATTGCTAAATGTGGGTGTTAAATTGGAACTAATGATGTGCAACCATTTGCAAAGCAATAGGTCCCACATTAGTTAAATGTTGAGCTAATGCTTAGCACCTCTCTTGCCTCTTTCTGCACCTCGCTTGCCTCTTTCAGCTCCTCTCTTGCTTCTTTCTGCACTTCTCTTGCCTCTTTCTGCACCTCACTTGCCTCTTTCTGCACCTTTCTTGCCTCTTTCTGCACCTTTTGCTTCTTTCTACACCTCACTTGCTTCTTTCTGCATCTCTCTTGCTTCTGTCTTCTCCCCTCTTGCTTCTGTCTGTACCTCTCTTGCCTCTTTCTGCACCCCACTTGCTTCTTTCTGTACCTCTCTTGCTTCTTTCTGCACCTCTCTTGCTTCTTTGTGCACCTCCCTTGCTGATTTAAGCATTTCTCTTGCTTCTTTCTGCACCTGTCTTCCTCTTTCTGCACTACTCCTTGATCGTTCTACACCTCTTTTGCCTCTTACTGCACCTCACTCTTTTCTTTCTGCACCTCTCTTGCCTCTTTCTGTACCTCTTCTGCTTCTTTCTGCACCTTTCTTCCTCCTTCTGCATTTCTCTTGCTCTTTCTGCACCTCTCTTGTTTCTTTCTGCACCCCTCTTGCCTCTTTCTGCACCTCTCTTGTCCCTTTATGCACCTGTCTTGCCTCTTTCTTTACTTCTCCTGCCTCTTTCTGCAACTCTGTTGCTTCTTTCTGCACTTCTCCTGCCTCTTTCTCTACCTCTCTTGCCTCTTTCTGCACTTATCTTGCCTCTTTCTGCACCTCTCTTGCTTCTTTCTGCACCTCTCCTGCTTCTTTATGCACACCACTTACTTCTTTCTGTACATTTCTTCCTCTTCTTGCACTTCTATTGCCTCTTTCTGCACCTCTCTTGCCTCTTTCTGCACCTCACTCTCTTCTTTCTACACCTCTCTTGCCTCTTTCTGCACCTCTCTTGCCTCTTTCTGTACTTCACGCTGTTCTTTCTGCATCTCTCTTGCTTCTTTCTGCACCTTTCTTCCTCTTTCTGCATTTCTCTTGCCTCTTTCTGCACTTGTCTTGCTTCTTTCTGCACCTCTCTTGTTTCTTTCAGCATCCATTTTGCATCTTTCTGCATATCTCTTGCCTCTTTCTGCATCTCTTTTGCTTCTTTCTGTACCTTACACACTTCTATCTGCATCTCTCTTGCTTCTTTCTGCACCCCTCTTGCCTCTTTCAGCACCTCACTTGCCTCTTTCTGCACCTCTCTTGCCTCTTTCTGTACCTCTCTTGCTTCTTTCTGTACCTCTCTTTCTTTTTTGTGCTCCTCTCGTGCCTCTTTCTGCATTTCTCTTGCTTCTTTCTGCACCTGTCTTCCTCTTTCTGCACTTCTCCTTGATCTTTCTACACCTCTTTTGCCTCTTACTGCACCTCACTCTTTTCTTTCTGCACCTCTCTTGCCTCTTTATGTACCTCTTCTGCTTCTTTCTGCACCTTTCTTCCTCCTTCTGCATTTCTCTTGTCCCTTTCTGCACCTCTCTTGCCTCTTTCTGCACCTCTCTTGTTTCTTTCTGCACCCCTCTTGCCTCTTTATGCACCTCTCTTGTCCCTTTCTGCACCTCTCTTGCCTCTTTCTTTACTTCTCTTGCCTCTTTCTGCAACTCTGTTGCTTCTTTCTGCACTTCTCTTGCCTCTTTCTCTACCTCTCTTGCCTCTTTCTGCACTTATCTTGCCTCTTTCTGCACCTCTCTTGCTTCTTTCTACACCTCTCCTACTTCTTTCATCACTTCTCTTGTTTCTTTATGGACCTCTGCTGCCTCTTTCTGCACTTGCCTTGCTTCTTTCTGCACCTTCCATCCTCTTTCTGCATGTATCTTGCCTCTTTCTGCATTTTTCTTGCATCGTTCTGCACTTCTCTTGCTTCTTTCTGTACCTCTCTGCACTTCTCTTGCCTCTTTCTGTATTTCTCCTGCTTCTTTCTGCACATTTCTTCTCCTGTTTGCACTTCTCTTCCCTCTTACTAACCTTCCCTTCCTTCTTTCTGCACTTCCCTTGCTTCTTTCTGCAACTTTCTTACTCTTTCTGCTATTCTCTTGCCTCTTTCTGCATCTTTCCTTCTCTTTCTGCACCTCTCTTGCTTCTTTCTGCTCCTCTCTTGCTTCTTTTTGCACTTTTCTTCCCTCTTTCTGCACCTCTCTCTGACCTCTTTCTGCATCTTTCTTCCTCTTTCTGCATGTCTCTTGCCTCTTTCTGCACTTGTCTTGCTTCTTTCTGCACCTCTCTTGCTTCTTTGTGCACCTCCCTTGCTGCTTTAAGCATTTCTCTTGCTTATTTCTGTACCTTTCTTTATCTTCTTGCACTTCTCTTGCCTCTTTCTGTACCTCTTGTGAGAAGTTGGCCTGGCATATGCTGTCCACTAATTATAGTGGGCACCCTGCACCAGTCCAAACAACCCCTTATTGGAGATAGGTTAAAGACAACCTTTATTGAAAGCTATCCTAGTGGTAGCTATGGAGAGCAGCCTTCAGGCTAAGTCTTGAAGGAATGTAAAGCAGCTTGTTTTACCAGTCTATAATCTCTTGAGTGACCAAATGAAAGAGGACCACACCAGGTATATATTCAAAATATATGTATTTATTGCTAAACACACCCCTCTAGTCTCTTTCTGAGGCTAGAGTTCGAAGTACATAAGTTATAAGTTAGTTATCTACAGTAATAGCACAAATACACGTTTGAGCCCTAGGGGCGTACTCAAACCATATACCAATAAAGTGGTATAAGAACCACGACTGAGCTAGACACAGGGCCTAGAGCCTGTAGAAGTGCTTGGACCACAAGGAACCACCCAAGGTAGTGACACAGGGGACCCACGGGGGACACGTGCAGTGTATGAACACAGCCGCGAATCGCCGTTAACTTCTATGGGGAAAGTCGCGGTTTGAATTTAAAAGAAAAGGGACACTTAGAGGAGGACTTGGAGCAACCCCTTTGAGAACTAGGCTGTTCTAGTGTCAATACCCACGGGAGCACCGGAGTACTCGAGTTACCTCACCCAGGGGAGCCGGGTGCATAGGTGTCTTTCGGGGTCGGGTTTTGTCGTCGCTTTCAATGGTGATCTGCTGCAAAGTGCTGCTGGCGGCCAAGTCGAAAGTGTTCGGGTGGATCCAAAGGTGGATCGAAGATTTGAAGAACCTGAAAGCAGAGGGGAAAGAGTCTGGGTCACTAGCCAGTGACCAGGAAGACGATGAGCAGATGCCCACCCATGTCGAGTGCTTCAGGTAGGTTAATGGTCGTCTTGACTCTTCAGCCATGAGGTCCAGGAGGTGTCAACGACGACCAGGAGCTGGATTCGAGCTGGCCCATGACGTCTGTCGATTGCAGGCATGTCGGCAACCGGATTGGACCCAACAAGCCTTGGCAACGGCAATTCTTGTGGAAATGGAAGAAGGACGATGTTGCAGACCAGCAAGGTCTGTGGGACTCACCCAGCGAGGGTAAGTCAGGGCACGCCTGGAGCAACCAGGGAGCCCAAGCAGAAGAAGATTGGCCTTCGGGAGGGCCTACTAGCCAATGGACTAGTGACTGCGAAGGAGCCTTGAGTCGATGCACGTGGAGCTGGCTCACGGGACACTCATGGAGTGGAGGCCAGTGATCTTCAGGGCAGTCGGTGCTGGAGGCTGGGGCTACTAAGAGCCCAAAGCACGACTTCGTGGGAGACCCAAAAGAGGATGCACTTGCAAATGTGATCGGTGTCCAGGGGTCACAGTTCCACGTTACCCACAACAGCTACAGGCCTCAGCTTTGCTGGGGTCTCAGGGCAGCCTCGGAAAAGTCTGTAAATCTACCTCTGGTGATGCAAAGACTTCGGAGTCCGGCGGGAGCTTCAGCGATGCAGACCGGACAATTGCTTCTTTGGTGCCTGCCAAGCAGGGGAGTCACTCCTTGACCCCAAGGGAGATTCTTCAGTCCTCTAATCTTGAAGTAGAGCGTCGAAGGTCCAGGATTCTGTGTCAGAGTTTCGTCCAGGTTAATCTAAAGTCCTAAGGACTGGGGTCCCATACTTATACTAAGGTAGGGAGTTGGACATACTCTGTGGACCCACCTATGGGAGGGTCAGGGCAGAGGGGTGGTTACACCCCTTTCCCTTTGTCCAGTTTCGTGCCAGAGCAGGGGCTGGAAGCCCCTGAACCGGTTTGAACTGGGGTATGCACAGGGACACCAAATGTGCCCCCAGTGCAGGACTTCAAAGCACCAGAGAGTGCTCCCGCCCAGCCCCAATACACACTAACCTGTCTGGGGAGGTGGTTACACCTCCCTGGGACAGGAAACCTATTGTCCAGGCCTCCCCTGCCGGAGTTTCGGTCAGCAGCAGGAGGCCAGACTCGTATCTGTGGCAGCGGCATCCATTTTGTGATGCCAGCGCTCTGGAAAGTCAGTACCGGGTATACCGGTGTGTACATGTCTCTCCCTCTAGAAGGGTGGAATGCTACCCCCGCCGCCAGAACTGGCGGGGGGTAGTATTCCAAGATGTTCGACACCAAACATGACATGTTTCCGTGCAGCCATCCCAAAGTTAGCATTTAACACGAGGTTATAATGCGCTTAAGAGTATATGGTCGGGCTGCACTACAAACAGCATCAGAGAAGGGTCTCTGAACGCTGCAGAGGGGCCCAGCTCATGCAGGGGCACCCTCTCACATAGGAACCACGCACTCTGCCTCCAGGATTGATAAGGCCTGCCATAGGAGTGACTTATAGGTTTATATGTGTGTATGTATGTAGTGATATAGGTAGCCTATATCACAGTAAGGGGTGCATGCACCACCTTACCCAGGCTGCAGTAGCAGACCTGTGGTGTCCTTTGGCTGACCTTCCAGGGGTGGCACAATACATGCTTCAGCCCCTGGCAGGCCTCTGAGGTACCTATGCCCTGGGTACATAGTATACCATATACTAGGGACTTATAAGGGCACTCCAGATTCCAATCAGAGATGTGCCTAAGGCACATGGAAACCATTTTAGAGAGGAAGCAGCTAGGCTGGGGTTCTGATTAGCAGGGCCCCAGCCAGACTAAAGTCGAAAAACAGTGAAGCATCAGCAAAAAGTGGGGGTACCCATGTGAAGCAGATCCTACTCTCCTACACAACCCCCCAAACGTAGGGACATTAAACTAACCTTGCCCAGTTAAGTCTTCATGTTCTAAGTGGAAGTACCTAGAGAGTCCATCTGCATTGGCATGGTTACTCCCAGGTCTATGTTCCACTGTGAAGTCCATCCCCTGTAGGGAAATGGACCACCTAAGCAGTTTGGGGTTTTCACCCTTCATTTGTTTTAGCCATAAGAGGGGCTTATGGTCTGTTTGAACAAGGAAGTGAGTACCAAACAAGAATGGCCTCAAATTCTTCAGAGCCCAGACCACAGCAAAGGCCTCCCTCTCAATGGCTGACCAACGTTTCTCTCTAGGGGTCAGCCTTCTGCTAATAAAAGCTACTGGCTGATCCTGACCTTCATCATTCAATTGTGACAGTACAGCCCCTACCCCCAATTCAGATGCATCTCTTTGGACAATGAACTTCTTGGAGTAATCAGGACTCTGTAGAATGGGAGCAGTGCACATGGCCTGCTTTAGGTCATCAAATGCCTTTTGACAGCTAACTGTCCACTGAACCTTTTTGGGCATTTTCTTGGAAGTTAAGTAATTCAGGGGTGTCACTATTGATCCATACCCCTTGACAAATCTCCTATAGTACCCAGTCAGGCCTAAAAAGGCTCTCACCTGAGTCTGGGTAGTTGGAGCAGTCCAGTCCATGATGGTCTGGATCTTGCTCTGAAGTGGTTGAACCTGTCCTCCACCCACAAGGTGGCCCAGGTACACAACCTGACTCTGCCCTATCTGCCACTTTGTGGCCTTGATAGTCAGGCCTGCTTTCTGCAGGGCCTGCAAAACATTTCTGAGGTGGACCAGGTGATCCTCCCAGGTGGAGCTAAAGACAGCAATATCATCTAGATATGCTGCACCGTAGGCTTCCAGACCTGTAAGGACTGTATTCACCAACCTCTGAAAAGTGGCAGGTGCATTCTTCAGACCAAAGGGCATCACCACACATTGATAATGTCCACTAGGGGTTGAGAATGCTGTCTTTGGCTTTGCATCATCAGCTAGTCTGATCTGCCAGTAGCCAGCTGTCAGGTCAAATGTGCTTAGATACTTGGCTGAGGCCAAAGTGTCTATTAGCTCATCTGCCCTAGGTATTGGATGGCATCAGTCCTAGTGACTGCATTGAGGCCCCTGTAGTCCTCACAAAACCTCATCTCTCTTTTCCCACCATTGGTGTGAGGTTTTGGCACAAGGACCACTGGACTAGCCCAAGGGCTATCTGAGGGTTCAATATCTCCCAAATACAACATCTTCTGGACTTCTGTCCTGATACAGTCCCTGACATGGTCAGGTTGCCTATAAATCTTATTTTGAATAGGCAGACTGTCCCCAGTGTCCACTTCATGAGTGCACCAGGTGGTCTGACTGGGTGTCAGTGAGAATATGTGTCTGAACTGATTGAGCACCTGTCTGCAATCAGTTTGCTGCTGGGCAGTGAGGCTGCCTGCCAAGGCTACACCATCCACTGACCCATCATCAGGGTTTTGTGAGAGCAGGTCAGGGAGTGGGTCACTCTCTTCCTCCTGCCCCTCATCAGTAGCCATGAGCAAGCCCATGTCTGCCCTGTCCACATATGGTTTTAACCTGTTGACATGGAGAACCCTGTGGGGACTCCTGGGTGTTCCTAGGTCTACCAAATATATAACCTCACCCTTCTGTTCAACAATGGTATGGGGTCCACTCCATTTGTCTTGGAGAGCTGCTGGGGCCACTTGCTCCAACACCCACACCTTCTGTCCTGGCTGGTAAACAGTCAGTACAGCCTTTTGGTCATGCCAGGCTTTTGCAGTTCCTGGCTAGCCTCAAGGTTTTTAGTTGCCTTTTTCATGTACTCAGCCATCCGGGAGCGGAGACCAAGTACATAGTCCACTATGTCTTGCTTTGGGGGCTTGAGAGGTAACTCCCATCCTTCCTTCACCAAGCACAATGGACCCCTGACAGGGTGACCAAACAAAAGTTCAAAAGGGCTGTAGCCAGCCCCTTTTGAGGCACCTCCCTGTATGCAAATAAAAGGCAGGGCAAGAGTATGTCCCATCTTCGCCTAAGCTTTTCTGGGAGCCCTTTAATCATGCCCTTCAAGGTTTTGTTGAATCTCTCAACTAAACCATTGCATTGTGGGTGATAGGGTGTGGTGAACTTGTAAGTCACTCCACACTCCTTCCACATTGCTTTTAAGTATCCAGACATAAAGTTAGCACCCCTGTCTGATACAACCTCCTTAGGGAAGCCCATTCTTGAGAAAATTCCCAGGAGGGCTCTTGCCACCACAGGTGCTGTAGTGGTCCTAAGGGGAATAGCCTCTGGGTACCTGGTGGCATGATCCACTACCACCAGGATAAACCTGTGCCCAGATGCTGTTTGGGGATCCATGGGACCAACAATGTCAATCCCCACCATTTCAAAGGGAACCCCCACCACAGGTACTGGTATCAGGGGGGCCTTTGTAGGGCCACCTGCCTTGCCACTGGCCTGGCAGGTTACACAGGAGCGACAAAACTCCTTTGTGTCTTCAGACATGTGGGGCCAGCGAAAATGAGGGACAATTCTGTCCCAAGTCTTGTTCTGGCCCAGGTGACCTGCTAAGGGAATGTCATGGGCTAGGGTCAATAGGAAGCCCCTGAACTTCAGCGGTATAACCAACCTCCTGGTGGCACCAGGCTTGGGGTCTCTACACTCTGAGTACAAGAGTCCATCATCCCAATACACAGTATGGGGACCACTAGCTTTCCCAGCAGCCTCAGCAGCAGCTTGCTGTCTGAGGGGTTCAAGAGAGGGGCAGCTCTGCTGCTCCTGGCTCAGATCTGCCCTGGAAGGGCCCCCTGTCCTCAAGAACCCAACCTGGTCAGGTTCAAGCTCCTCTGGGACAGTTCCTTCCTCAGGACTAAGATCATCCCCCTCAAGAGACTGATCTTCCTTCTGAGCCAAGGGGGAAGGCACTGCCTTTACCCTACTACTCCTCTTCTTGGAGGGCACTTGGTCCATTATTCCAGAATCCAAGGCCTGTTCAGTGTTAGACATTTTGGCTTGTGACCTGGTCACAGCAAACACATCTGCAGGGATGCCCAGCATTTCTGCATGGGTCCTGAGCTCCACTTCTGCCCAAGCTGAAGTTTCTAAGTCATTGCCAAGCAAGCATTCAACGGATAGGTCTGCACTTACCACAACCTTCTTAAGGCCAGTTACCCCTCCCCAGGAGAAGTTAACAACTGCCAGAGTATGGTCTGTTCTGACGTTGCTAGCATTGGTCACTTGGTACATTTCACCAAGTATAATCTGCCCAGGATTCACAAGATCTTGTGTCACCATGGTGACACTTGCTCCTGTGTCCCTAAATGCCAAAGCCTCTTTTCCATTGATTAAGGGCTGTTGCCTGTACTTGCCCAGATTACTGGGACTCACAGAGGAGGTCACATCCATGCCTCCATCACAGACTAGGACAGGCTGAGTGAGTTCTCTGACTAGGTCAGAGCTCATCTCCTTGCCCAGGGTCAAGCCTTGGCTTGTGTAGTCCCACCACCAATTGTAACTGCACTAGGGGGAGCAGGTGCCTTAGGGGCATTGGTGGGGGCTGGAGTAGAGTCTTTGGACTTGGTGCAATCACTGGTCCAGTGGGTCTTTTGCTTACAGACCTTGCACCATGGTTTCTTTTGGCCTCTTCCCTTGTTAGACTGTGAATCCCCACCTGAAGAAGATTTTTGGGGGCCTTGTGAAGACTTTTGGTCTTTACCCTTCTCCCCACCCTTATCAGAGTTTTTCGAATCTTGCTTCTTAGGGTCACCACCTTGGTTCTGTACCTTCTGCCTCACCCTGGTTCTGACCCATTTGTCTGCCTTCTTTCCCAATTCTTGGGGAGAGGTCATATCAGAGTCCACCAGGTGCTGATGCAACAGCTGATTTTGACAATTGTTAAGGATCTGCTCCCTCATGATAAGATTGTACAATCCTGTGAAGTCACATACCTTACTGCCCAATAACCAACCTTCCAGAGCCTTGGCAGAACAATCAACAAAGTCCACCCAGTCTTGAGTCTGTGCCTTTTGGGTATCTCTGAACTTTAACCTGTATTGTTCAGTGGTTAGGCCAAACCCATCAATTAGAGCACTCTTCAAGACTTTGTAATTATCAGCATACTCCTCTCTAACAGTGAGGAGCTTATCTCTACCTTTGTCTGCAAAGGAGAGCCACAAGAATGCTGCCCACTGCTCCTGAGGGACCCTCTGTACTTTACAGGCCCTCTCTAGAGCAGTTATCCATTTGTGGATGTCATCCCCACTCTGGTAGTGAGGGACAATCTTGCTCAGGTTTCTATGGTCATAAGACCTTTCCCTATCTCTGGGGAAATTGCTGCCACCATGGGACTCTAGTCCCATCTTTTTCTCTCTTTGTAGAGATCTAGGGACTCCTGTCTATAGCCAACTGCTGTTTTCTGAGTTCAAGCTGGGCTTGCTCATACTCAATCAGTCTCTTTCTCCTGTCATGAGAGGATTCTCTCTTATGAGAGGAGACATAGGTCCCTATTGAGGTGTCAGAGTGGTTAGACTCCTGAGAAGGAGATCTAGACCTTCTGGGCACACTCACTATTCTTCCTGGGGGACAAAGGGAGGTCATTCTGATCCTCCTCCTCCTCCACAGGAGGAATTGTGTTTTCCAGGTCAAGGTCAGTTTCACCTTCCTGGCCAGTTTCAGAGGGGGGGCTGGGGTTCTTCACCCCTGACCCCTTCCTCATCTTCTGCCCCACCCTCTCTGCCTACCCCTTCAGACCCTAGGGGCCTGCTGAGATCATCAGCTAGTAACACCTCCCTGAGGTGTTGGGTGCTGGCACTTTTGCCTGCCTTCAGCTTCCTAGTATTGCATAATGCTCTCAATTCCAAGAATGGGAGTTTATCATACTTGGAGGGAAGAAGCCCACTGGCTTCTGGCAAGGACTCACTGGGTCCTGGCTTTGAAGACATTACTAGTGAGGTGTGGTGTATGCACTACCTACTCTAGTGTGGCCTACTAAACTCTCTTGAGTTGTAGAAAGGGTGTGCTATCCCTTAACACACAACTCTAAGTTCAGTAGAACTTACTGTATACTAAGCTTGATTTATATGTACCTTAGGTACCCTTAGTGGTTTTCAGTTGATCAATTCAATTGAGATTATCTGGTAAAACAATAGCAAGCTGAAATCCCACACGCTGCACACCAATGTGAGAAGTTGGCCTGGCATATGCTGTCCACTAATTATAGTGGGCACCCTGCACCAGTCCAAACAACCCCTTATTGGAGATAGGTTAAAGACAACCTTTATTGAAAGCTATCCTAGTGGTAGCTATGGAGAGCAGCCTTCAGGCTAAGTCTTGAAGGAATGTAAAGCAGCTTGTTTTACCAGTCTATAATCTCTTGAGTGACCAAATGAAAGAGGACCACACCAGGTATATATTCAAAATATATGTATTTATTGCTAAACACACCCCTCTAGTCTCTTTATGAGGCTAGAGTTCGAAGTACATAAGTTATAAGTTAGTTATCTACAGTAATAGCACAAATACACGTTTGAGCCCTAGGGGCGTACCAAACCATATACCAATAAAGTGGTATAAGAACCACGACTGAGCTAGACACAGGGCCTAGAGCCTGTAGAAGTGTTTGGACCACAAGGAACCACCCAAGATAGTGACACAGGGGACCCACAGGGGACGCGTGCAGTGTATGAACACAGCCACGAATCGCCGTTAACTTCTATGGGGAAAGTCGCGGTTTGAATTTAAAAGAAAAGGGACACTTAGAGGAGGACTTGGAGCAACCCCTTTGAGAACTAGGCTGTTCTAGTGTCAATACCCAGGGGAGCCGGGTGCATAGGTGTCTTTCGGGGTCGGGTTTCGTCGTCGCTTTCAATGGCGATCTGCTGCAAAGTGCTGCTGGCGGCCAAGTCGAAAGTGTTCGGGTGGATCCAAATGTGGATCAAAGATTTGAAGAACCTGAAAGCAGAGGGGACAGAGTCTGGGTCACTAGCCAGTGACCAGGAAGGCGATGAGCAGATGCCCACCGATGTCGAGTGCTTCAGGTAGGTTGACAGTCATCTTGACTCTTCAGCCACGAGGTCCAGGAGGCGTCGACGATGACCAGGAGCTGGATTCGAGCTGTCCCACAACGTCTGTCGATTGCAGAGGTGTCGGCGACCGGATTGGACCCAACAAACTTTGGCAACGGCAAGTCTCGTGGAAATTGAAGAAGGACGATGTTGCAGACCAGCAAGGTCTGTGGGACTTACCCAGCAAGGGTAAGTCAGGGCACGCCTGGAGAAACCAGGGAGCCCAAGCAGAAGAAGATTGGCTTTCGGGAGGGCCTACTAGCCAACGGACTAGTGACTGCGAAGGAGCCTCGAGTCGACGCACGTGGAGCTGGCTCACGGGACACTCGTGGAGTGGAGTCCAGTGATCTTCGGGTCAGTCGGTGCTGGAGGCTGGGGCTATTCGGAGCCCAAAGCACGACTTCGTGGGAGACCCAGAGGAGGATGCACTTGCAAATGCGATCGGTGTCCAGGGGTCACGGTTCCACGTTACCCACGACAGCTACGGGCCTCAGCTTTGCTGGGGACTCAGGGCAGCCTCGGGGAAGTCTGGAAATCCACCTCTGGTGATGCAAAGACTTCGGCGTCCGGCGGGAGCTTCAGCGATGCAGACCGGACAATTGCTTCTTTGGTGCCTGCCAAGCAGTGGAGTCACTCCTTGACCCCAAGGGAGATTCTTCAGTCCTCTAATCTTGAAGTAGAGCATCGAAGGTCCAGGATTCTGTGTCAGAGTTTCGTCCAGGTTAATCTAAAGACCTAAGGACTGGGGTCCCATACTTATACTAAGGTAGGGGGTTGGACATACTCTGTGGACCCACCTATGGGAGGGTCAGGGCAGAGGGGTGGTTACACCCCTTTCCCTTTGTCCAGTTTCACGCCAGAACAGGGGCTGGAAGCCCCTGAGCCAGTTTGAACTGGGGTATGCACAGGGACACCAAATGCGCCCCCAGTGCAAGACTTCAAAGCACCAGATAGTGCTCCCGCCCAGCCCCAATACACACTATCCTGTCTGGGGAGGTGGTTACACCTCCCTGGGACAGGAAACCTATTGTCCAGGCCTCCCCTGCCGGAGTTTCGGTCAGCAGCAGGAGGCCAGACTCATGTCTGTGGCAGCGGCATCCATTTTGTGATGCCAGGGCTCTGGAAAGTCAGTACCAGGTATACCGGTGTGTACATGTCTCTCCCTCTAGAAGGGTGGAATGCTACCCCTGCCGCCAGAACTGGCAGGGGGGTAGTATTCCAAGATGTTTAACACCAAACACAACATGTTTCCGTGCAGCCATCCCAAAGTTAGCATTTAACGCGAGGTTATAATGCGCTTAAGAGTATATGGTCGGGCTGCACTACAAACAGCATCAGAGAAGGGTCTCCGAACGCTGCAGAGGGGCCCAGCTCATGCAGGGGCACCCTCTCACATAGGAACCACGCACTCTGCCTCCAGGATTGATAAGGCCTGCCATAGGAGTGACTTATAGGTTTATATGTGTGTATGTATGTAGTGATATAGGTAGCCTATATCACAGTAAGGGGTGCATGCACCACCTTACCCAGGCTGCAGTAGCAGACCTGTGGTGTCCTTTGGCTGACCTTCCAGGGGTGGCACAATACATGCTTCAGCCCCTGGCAGGCCTCTGAGGTACCTATGCCCTGGGTACATAGTATACCATATACTAGGGACTTATAAGGGCACTCCAGATTCCAATCAGAGATGTGCCTAAGGCACATGGAAACCATTTTAGAGAGGAAGCAGCTAGGCTGGGGTTCTGATTAGCAGGGCCCCAGCCAGACTAAAGTCGAAAAACAGTGAAGCATCAGCAAAAGGTGGGGGTACCCATGTGAAGCAGATCCTACTCTTCTACACCTCTCTTGCCTCTTTTGGCACCTCACTCTCTTCTTTCTACACCTCTCTTGCCTCTTTCTGCACCTCTCTTGCCTCTTTCTGTACTTCACTCTGTTCTTTCTGCACCTCTCTTGCTTCTTTCTGCACCTTTCTGCCTCTTTCTGTATTTCTATTGCCTCTTTCTGCACTTGTCTTGCTTCTTTCTGCACCTCTCTTATTTCTTTCAGCATCCCTTTTGCCTCTTTCTCCATATCTCTTGCCTCTTTCTGCATCTCTTTTGCTTCTTTCTGCACCTTACACGCTTCTATATGCATCTCTCTTGCTTCTTTCTGTATCCCTCTTGCCTCTTTCATCACCTCACTTGCCTCTTTCTGCACCTCTCTTGCCTCTTTCAGTACCTCTCTTGCTTCTTTCTGTACCTCTCTTGCTTCTTTGTGCTCCTCTCTTGCCTCTTTCTGCATTTATTTTGCTTCTTTCTGCACCTGTCTTCCTCTTTCTGCACTTCTCCTTGATCTTTCTACACCTCTCTTGCCTCTTACTGCACCTCACTCTTTTCTTTCTGCACCTCTCTTGCCTCTTTCTGTACCTCTTCTGCTTCTTTCTGCACCTTTCTTCCTCCTTCTGCATTTCTGTTGCTCTTTCTGCACCTCTCTTATTTCTTTCTGCACCCCTCTTGCCTCTTTCTGCACCTCTCTTGTGCCTTTCTGCACCTCTCTTGCCTCTTTCTTTACTTCTCTTGCCTCTTTCTGCAACTCTGTTGCTTCTTTCTGCACTTCTCTTGCCTCTTTCTCTACCTCTCTTGCCTCTTTCTGCACTTATCTTGCCTCTTTCTGCACCTCTCTTGCTTCTTGCTCCACCTCTCCTGCTTCTTTATGCACATCACTTGCTTCTTTCTGTATCTCTCTTACTTCTTGCGGTACCTCTCTTGCTTCTTTCTGCACCTCTCTTGCTTCTTTCTCCATCTCTCTTGCCTCTTTCTATACCTCCCTTGCCTCTATCTGCACCTCAATCTCTACTTTCTGCACCTCTCTTACATCTTTCTGCACCCCTCTTTCTTCTTTCTGCACTTCTCTTGCTTCTTTCTGCACTTTTTTGATATTTTCTGTACATTTCTTCCTCTTTCTGCATATTTCTTCCTCTTTCTGCACCTTTCTTCCACTTTCTACAGTTATCTTGTATCTTTCTTCACTTCTCTTGCAAAGTTTCTACAACACTCTTGCTTCTTTCTGCACTTCTTTTGCCTCTATCTGCACCTCTCTTGCCTCTTTCTACACTTCTCTTGTCTCTTTCTGCACCTTTCTTGCTTCTGTCTGCACCTCTCTTGCTTCTTTCCTACCTGTCTTGCTTCTTTCTGCACCTCTCTTGCCTCTTTAATCACTTCTCTGGCTTCTTTCTGGACCTCTCCTACCTCTTTCTGCACTTCCCTTGCTTCTTTCTGCACCTTCCTTCCTCTTTCTGCACGTATCTTGCCTCTTTCTGCATTTCTCTTGCGTCTTTCTGCACTTCTCTTGCTTCTTTCTGTACCTTTCTTCCTCTTTCTGCACTTCTCTTGCCTCTTTCTGCATTTCTCTTGCTTCTTTATGTGCATTTCTTCCTCTTTTTGCAATTCTCTTGCCTCTTTCTGTATCTTTCTTCGTCTTTCTGTACCTCTCTTGCTTCTTTCTGCTCCTCTCTTCCTTCTTTCTGCACCTCTCTTGCTTCTTTCTGCACTTTTCTTCCCTCTTTCTGCACCTCTCTCTGACCTCTTTCTGCATCTTTCTTCCTCTTTCTGCATTTCTCTTGCCTCGTTCTGCACTTGTATTGCTTCTTTCTCCACCTCTTTTGTTTCTTTCTGCACCCCTCTTGCCTCTTTCTGCACCCTTCTTGCCTCTTTCTGCACCTCTCTTGCCTCTTTCTGCACCTCATTTGCTTCTTTCTGCACCTTACATGCTTCTTTCTTCATCTCTCTTGCTTCTTTCTGCTCATCTCTTGATTCTTTCCACATCTCTCTTGCCTCTTTCCGCACCTCACTTGCCTCATTCTGCACCTCTCTTGCCTCTTTCTGCACCTTTCTTACTTCTTTCTGCACCTCTCTTGCTTCTTTCTGTACCTCTCTTGCTTTTTTGTGCGCCTCTATTGCCTCTTTCTGCATTTGTCTAGCTTCTTTCTGCACCTTTCTTCCTCTTTCTGCACTTCTCCTGCCTCTTTCTTCACCTCTATTGCCTCTTACTGTATCTCTCTTGCCTTTTTCTGCACCCCGCTCTGTTCTTTCTGCACCTCTCATGCTTCTTTCTGCACCGTTCTTCCTCCTTCTGCATTTCTCTTGCTCTTTCTGCACCTCTCTTGTTTCTTTCTGCACCGCTCTTGCCTCTTTCTGTACTTCTTTTGCCAGTTTCTGCAACTATGTTGCTTTTTTCTGGACTTCTCTTGCCTTTTTCTCCACCTCTATTGCCTCTTTCTGCACTTATCTTTACGCACCTCTCCTGCTTTTTTCTACACCTCACTTGTTTCTTTCTGCACCTCTCTTGCTTTGTTCTGCACCTCTCTTGCCTCATCTGTACCTCTCTTGCCTCTATCTGCACCTCACTCTCTTCTTTCTACACCTCTCTTACTTCTTTCTGCACCCCTTTTTTTCTTTCTGCACTTCTCTTGCTTCTTTCTGCACTTCTCTTGATTTTTCCTGTACCTTTTTTCCTCTTTCTGCATATTTCTTCCTCTTTCTGCAACTTTCTTCTACTTTCTTCAGTTCTCTTGCATCTTTCTTCACTTTTCTTGCCTATTTCTGTACCTCTATTGCTTCTTTCTGCACCCATCTTGCCTCTTTCTGCACCTCTCTTGCCTCTTTCTGTAACTGTTTTGCTTCTTTCTGCACCTCTCTTGCCTTATTAATCACTTCTCTTGCTTCTTTCTGGACCTCTCTTGCTTCTTTCTGCACTCCTCATGTACTTTCTGTACCTTCCTTCCACTTTCTGCACATATCTTGCCTCTTTATGCATTTCTCTTGCTTCTTTATGCATTTCTCTTGCTTCTTTCTGCACCTGTCTTCCTCTTTCTGCATTTCTCTTGTCTCTTTCTGCACCTCTGTGGCTTCTGTCTGCACCTCTCTTGCTTCTTTCTGTAACTGTTTTGCTTCATTCTGCACCTTCTCTTGCTTCTTTCTGGACCTCTCTTGCTTCTTTCTGCACTCCTCATGTTCTTTCTGTACCTTCCTTCCTCTTTCTGCACATATCTTGCCTCTTCATGCATTTCTCTTGCTTCTTTCTGTACTTCTCTTGCTTCTTTCTACACCTGTCTTCCTCTTTCTGCATTTCTCTTGTCTCTTTCTGCACCTCTCTTGCTTCTGTCTGCACCTCTCTTGCTTCTTTCTGTACCTGTCTTGCTTCTTTCTGTACCTCTCTTGCATCTTTCATCACTTCTCTTGCTTCTTTATGGACCTCTGCTGCCTCTTTTTGCACTTCCCTTGCTTCTTTCTGCACCTTCCATCCTCTTTCTGCATGTATCTTGCCTCTTTCTGCATTTTTCTTGCATCGTTCTGCACTTCTTTTGCTTCTTTCTGTACCTCTCTGCACTTCTCTTGCCTCTTTCTGTATTTCTCCTGCTTCTTTCTGTACATTTCTTCCTCTGTTTGCACTTCTCTTGCCTCTTACTGACCTTCCCTTGCTTCTTTCTGCACTTCCCTTCATTCTTTCTGCACCTTTCTTACTCTTTCTGCTATTCTCTTGCCTCTTTCTGCATCTTTCTTTCTCTTTCTGCACCTCTCATGCTTCTTTCTGCTCCTCTCTTGCTTCTTTCTGCACTTTTCTTCCCTCTTTCTGCACCTCTCTCTGACCTCTTTCTGAATCTTTCTTCCTCTTTCTGCATTTCTCTTGCCTCTTTCTGCACTTGTCTTGCTTCTTTCTGCACATCTTTTGTTTGTTTCTGCACACCTCTTGCCTCTTTCTGCACCCCTCTTGCCTCTTTCTGCACCTCTCTTGCCTCTTTCTGCAACTCTTTTGCTTCTTTCTGCACCTTACATGCTTCTTTCTGCATCTCTCTTGCTTCTTTCTGCCCCTCTCTTGTTTCTTTCCACAACTCTCTTGCCTCTTTCTGCACCTCACTTACCTCTTTCTGCACCTGTCTTGCCTCTTTCTGCACCTCTCTTACTTGTTTCTGCACGTCTCTTGCTTCTTTCTATACCTCTATTGCTTTTTATGCACCTCTCTTGCCTCTTTCTGCATTTCTCTGGCTTCTTTCTGCACCTTTCTTCCTCTTACTGCACTTCTCCTGCCTCTTTCTTCATCTCTCTTGCCTCTTACTGTACCACTCTTGCCTATTTATGCATCTCGCTCTGTTCTTTCTGCACCTCTCCTGCTTCTTTCTGCACCGTTCTGGCCTCTCTCTGTACTCTAGCCTCTTGCTTCTTTCTGCACTTCTCTTGCCTCTTTCTCCACCTCTCTTCCCTCTTTCTGCATTTATCTTGCCTCTTTATGTACCTCTCTTGCTTCTTTCTGAACCTCACCTGCTTCTTTCTGCACCTCACTTATTTTTTATGCACCTCTCTTGCTTCTTGCGGTACCTCTCTTGCTTCTTTCTGCACTTCTCTTAATTTGTTCTGTACCTTTCTTCCTCTTCCTGCATATTCCTTCCTATTTCTGTAACTTTCTTCCACTTTCTTCAGTTCTCTTGCATCTTTCTTCACTTTTCTTGCCTCTTTCTGTACTTCTCTTGTCTCTTTCAGCACCTCTCTGGCTTCTGTCTACACCTCTTTTGCTTCTTTCTGTACCTGTGTTGCTTCTTTCTGAACCTCTCTTGCCTCTTTCATCACTTCTCTTGCTTCTTTGTGGACCTCTCTTGCTGCTTTCTGCTCTCCTCTTGTTCTTTCTGCACCTTCCTTCCTCTTTCTGCAAGTGTCTTGCCTCTTTCTGCATCTCTCTTGCTTCTTTCTGTACTTCTCTTGCTTCTTTCTGCACCTTTCTTCTTCTTTCTGCACTTCTCATGCCTCTTTCTGCATTTCTCTTGCTTCTTTCTGCTTTTTTCTTCCTCTTTTTGCACTTCTCTTGCCTCTTTCTGCACTTCCCTTGCTTCTTTCTGTACCTTTCTTACTATTTCTGCTCTTCTCTTGCCTCTTTCTGCATCTTTCTTCCTCTTTCTGTACCTCTCTTGCCTCTTTCTGCATTTCTCTTGCTTTTTTCTACACATTTGTTCCTCTTTTTGCACTTCTCTTGCCTCTTTCTGCACTTCCCTTGCTTCTTTCTGCACCTTTTTTACTCTTTCTGCTCCTCTGGCCTCTTTCTGCATCTTTCTTCCTCTTTCTGCACCTCTCTTGCTTCTTGCAGTACCTCTCTTGCTTCTTTCTGCATCTCTCTTGCTTTGTTCTGTACCTCTCTTGCCTCTTTCTGTACCTCTCTTACCTCAATCTGCACCTCACTCTCTTCTTTCTACACCTCTCTTACTTCTTTGTGCACCCATCTTTCTTCTTTCTGCACTTCTCTTGCTTCTTTCTGCACTTTTCTTGCCTATTTCTGTACCTCTCTTGCTTCTTTCTGCACCTCTCTTGCCTCTTTCTGCACCTCTCTTGCCTCTTTCTGTACTTCTCTTGTCTCTTTCTGCACCTCTCTGGCTTCTGTCTGCACCTCTTTTTATCTCTTTCTGCACCCATCTTTCTTCTTTCTGCACTTCTCTTACTTCTTTCTGCACATCTCTTGATTTTGTCTGTACCTTTCTTCTGCATTCTACATAATTCGTCCTCTTTCTGCACCTTTCTTCCACTTTCTTCAGTTCTCTTGCATCTTTCTTCATTTTCTTGCCTATTTCTGTACTTCTCTTGCTTCTTTCTGCACCTCTCTTGCTTCTTTCTGAACCTCTCTTGCATCTTTCCTCACTTCTCTTGCTTCTTTCTGGACCTTTCTTGCTTCTTCCTACACTCCACTTTTTCTTTCTGCACCTTCCTTCCTCTTTCTGCACGTATCTTGCCTCTTTCTGCATTTCTCTTGCTTCTTTCTGTACTTCTCTTGCTTCTTTCTGCACCTTTCTTCCTCTTTCTGCACTTCTCATGGCTCTTTCTGCATTTATCTTGCTTCTTTCTGCTCCTTTCTACCTCTTTTGCACTTCTCTTGCCTCTTTCTGCACTTCCCTTGCTTCTTTCTGCACCTTTCTTATTCTTTCTGTAAGTCTCTTGCCTTTTTCTGCATCTTTCTTCCTCTTTCTGCACCTCTCTTGCTTCTTTCTGCTCCTCTCTTGCTTCTTTCTGCACTTTTCTTCCCTCTTTCTGCACCTCTCTCTGACCTCTTTCTGCATCTTGCTTCCTCTTTCTGCAGTTCTCTTGCTTCTTTCTGCACTTCTCTTGCCTCTTTCTGCACCTCTCTTGCTTCTTTCTCCACCTCTCTTCCCTCTTTCTGCATTTATCTTGCCTCTTTATGTACCTCTCTTGCTTCTTTCTGAACCTCACCTGCTTCTTTCTGCACCTCACTTATTTTTTTATGCACCTCTCTTGCTTCTTGCGGTACCTCTCTTGCTTCTTTCTGCACTTCTCTTAATTTGTTCTGTACCTTTCTTCCTCTTCCTGCATATTCCTTCCTATTTCTGTAACTTTCTTCCACTTTCTTCAGTTCTCTTGCATCTTTCTTCACTTTTCTTGCCTCTTTCTGTACTTCTCTTGTCTCTTTCAGCACCTCTCTGGCTTCTGTCTACACCTCTTTTGCTTCTTTCTGTACCTGTGTTGCTTCTTTCTGAACCTCTCTTGCCTCTTTCATCACTTCTCTTGCTTCTTTGTGGACCTCTCTTGCTGCTTTCTGCTCTCCTCTTGTTCTTTCTGCACCTTCCTTCCTCTTTCTGCAAGTGTCTTGCCTCTTTCTGCATCTCTCTTGCTTCTTTTTGTACTTCTCTTGCTTCTTTCTGCACCTTTCTTCCTCTTTTTGTACTTCTCTTGCTTCTTTCTGCACCTTTCTTCTTCTTTCTGCACTTCTCATGCCTCTTTCTGCATTTCTCTTGCTTCTTTCTGCTTCTTTCTTCCTCTTTTTGCACTTCTCTTGCCTCTTTCTGCACTTCCCTTGCTTCTTTCTGTACCTTTCTTACTATTTCTGCTCTTCTCTTGCCTCTTTCTGCATCTTTCTTCCTCTTTCTGTACCTCTCTTGCCTCTTTCTGCATTTCGCTTGCTTTTTCTACACATTTGTTCCTCTTTTTGCACTTCTCTTGCCTCTTTCTGCACTTCCCTTGCTTCTTTCTGCACGTTTTACTCTTTCTGCTCCTCTGGCCTCTTTCTGCATCTTTCTTCCTCTTTCTGCACCTCTCTTGCTTCTTGCAGTACCTCTCTTGCTTCTTTCTGCATCTCTCTTGCTTTGTTCTGTACCTCTCTTGCCTCTTTCTGTACCTCTCTTACCTCAATCTGCACCTCACTCTCTTCTTTCTACACCTCTCTTACTTCTTTGTGCACCCATCTTTCTTCTTTCTGCACTTCTCTTGCTTCTTTCTGCACTTTTCTTGCCTATTTCTGTACCTCTCTTGCTTCTTTCTGCACCCCTCTTGCCTCTTTCTGCACCTCTCTTGCCTCTTTCTGTACTTCTCTTGTCTCTTTCTGCACCTCTCTGGCTTCTGTCTGCACCTCTTTTTATCTCTTTCTGCACCCATCTTTCTTCTTTCTGCACTTCTCTTACTTCTTTCTGCACATCTCTTGATTTTGTCTGTACCTTTCTTCTGCATTCTACATAATTCGTCCTCTTTCTGCACCTTTCTTCCACTTTCTTCAGTTCTCTTGCATCTTTCTTCATTTTTCTTGCCTATTTCTGTACTTCTCTTGCTTCTTTCTGCACCCCTCTTGCTTCTTTCTGAACCTCTCTTGCATCTTTCCTCACTTCTCTTGCTTCTTTCTGGACCTTTCTTGCTTCTTCCTACACTCCTCTTTTTCTTTCTGCACCTTCCTTCCTCTTTCTGCACGTATCTTGCCTCTTTCTGCATTTCTCTTGCTTCTTTCTGTACTTCTCTTGCTTCTTTCTGCACCTTTCTTCCTCTTTCTGCACTTCTCATGGCTCTTTCTGCATTTATCTTGCTTCTTTCTGCTCCTTTCTACCTCTTTTGCACTTCTCTTGCCTCTTTCTGCACTTCCCTTGCTTCTTTCTGCACCTTTCTTATTCTTTCTGTAAGTCTCTTGCCTTTTTCTGCATCTTTCTTTCTCTTTCTGCACCTCTCTTGCTTCTTTATGCACTTTTCTTGCCTCTTTCTGTACCTTTCTTGCCTCTTTCTGAATTTCTCTTGTCTCTTTCTGCACCTCTCTTGCTTATTTCTGCACCTCTCTTGCTTCTTTCTGCACTTCTCTTGCCTCTTTCTGCACTTCTATTGTCTCTTTCTCCACCTCTCTCACCTCTCTCACCTCTTTCTATACATTTCTTCCTCTTTCAACACCTCTATTGCTTCTTTCTGCACTTATCTTGCCTCTTTCTGCATCTCTCCTGCTTCTTTATGCACCTCTCTTGTTACTTTCTGCGCCTTTCTTCCTCTTGCTGCGCGACTCTTGCCTCTTTCTGCACCTTTCTTCCTCTTTCTGGAGTTCTCTTGCTTCTTCTGCACTTCTCTTGCCTCTTTCTGCACTTCTCTTGCCTCTTTATCCACCTCTCTCACCTCTTCTATACATTTCTTCCTCTTTCAACACCTCTATTGCTTCTTTCTGCACTTCTCTTGCATCTTTCTGACTTCTCATGCCTCTTTCTGCACTTCTCCTGTCTCTTTATACACCTCTCAAGCTTCTTTCTGCACCTCTCTTGCCTCTTTCTGCACTTCTCTTGCTTCTCTATGCACCCCTCTTGCCTCTTTCTGCACTTCTCCTGTCTCTTTCTGCACCTCTCTTGCTTCTTTCTGCACCACTCTTGCCTCTTTCTGAACTTCTCTTGACTCTTTCTGCACTTCTCTTGCCTCTTTCGGTACCTTTCTTGCTCTTTCTGCACCTTCCTTCCTCTTTCTGCACCCCTCTTGCCTCTTTCTGCACCTCTCTTGCCTCTTTCTGCAACTCTTTTGCTTCTTTCTGCACCTTACATGCTTCTTTCTGCATCTCTCTTGCTTCTTTCTGCCCCTCTCTTGTTTCTTTCCACAACTCTCTTGCCTCTTTCTGCACCTCACTTACCTCTTTCTGCACCTGTCTTGCCTCTTTCTGCACCTCTCTTACTTGTTTCTGCACGTCTCTTGCTTCTTTCTATACCTCTATTGCTTTTTATGCACCTCTCTTGCCTCTTTCTGCATTTCTCTGGCTTCTTTCTGCACCTTTCTTCCTCTTACTGCACTTCTCCTGCCTCTTTCTTCATCTCTCTTGCCTCTTACTGTACCACTCTTGCCTATTTATGCATCTCGCTCTGTTCTTTCTGCACCTCTCCTGCTTCTTTCTGCACCGTTCTGGCCTCTCTCTGTACTCTAGCCTCTTGCTTCTTTCTGCACTTCTCTTGCCTCTTTCTCCACCTCTCTTCCCTCTTTCTGCATTTATCTTGCCTCTTTATGTACCTCTCTTGCTTCTTTCTGAACCTCACCTGCTTCTTTCTGCACCTCACTTATTTTTTATGCACCTCTCTTGCTTCTTGCGGTACCTCTCTTGCTTCTTTCTGCACTTCTCTTAATTTGTTCTGTACCTTTCTTCCTCTTCCTGCATATTCCTTCCTATTTCTGTAACTTTCTTCCACTTTCTTCAGTTCTCTTGCATCTTTCTTCACTTTTCTTGCCTCTTTCTGTACTTCTCTTGTCTCTTTCAGCACCTCTCTGGCTTCTGTCTACACCTCTTTTGCTTCTTTCTGTACCTGTGTTGCTTCTTTCTGAACCTCTCTTGCCTCTTTCATCACTTCTCTTGCTTCTTTGTGGACCTCTCTTGCTGCTTTCTGCTCTCCTCTTGTTCTTTCTGCACCTTCCTTCCTCTTTCTGCAAGTGTCTTGCCTCTTTCTGCATCTCTCTTGCTTCTTTTTGTACTTCTCTTGCTTCTTTCTGCACCTTTCTTCTTCTTTCTGCACTTCTCATGCCTCTTTCTGCATTTCTCTTGCTTCTTTCTGCTTCTTTCTTCCTCTTTTTGCACTTCTCTTGCCTCTTACTGACCTTCCCTTGCTTCTTTCTGCACTTCCCTTCATTCTTTCTGCACCTTTCTTACTCTTTCTGCTATTCTCTTGCCTCTTTCTGCATCTTTCTTTCTCTTTCTGCACCTCTCATGCTTCTTTCTGCTCCTCTCTTGCTTCTTTCTGCACTTTTCTTCCCTCTTTCTGCACCTCTCTCTGACCTCTTTCTGAATCTTTCTTCCTCTTTCTGCATTTCTCTTGCCTCTTTCTGCACTTGTCTTGCTTCTTTCTGCACATCTTTTGTTTGTTTCTGCACACCTCTTGCCTCTTTCTGCACCCCTCTTGCCTCTTTCTGCACCTCTCTTGCCTCTTTCTGCAACTCTCTTGCTTCTTTCTGCACCTTACATGCTTCTTTCTGCATCTCTCTTGCTTCTTTCTGCCCCTCTCTTGTTTCTTTCCACAACTCTCTTGCCTCTTTCTGCACCTCACTTACCTCTTTCTGCACCTGTCTTGCCTCTTTCTGCACCTCTCTTACTTGTTTCTGCACGTCTCTTGCTTCTTTCTATACCTCTATTGCTTTTTATGCACCTCTCTTGCCTCTTTCTGCATTTCTCTGGCTTCTTTCTGCACCTTTCTTCCTCTTACTGCACTTCTCCTGCCTCTTTCTTCATCTCTCTTGCCTCTTACTGTACCACTCTTGCCTATTTATGCATCTCGCTCTGTTCTTTCTGCACCTCTCCTGCTTCTTTCTGCACCGTTCTGGCCTCTCTCTGTACTCTAGCCTCTTACTTCTCTTGCCTCTTTCTCCACCTCTCTTCCCTCTTTCTGCATTTATCTTGCCTCTTTATGTACCTCTCTTGCTTCTTTCTGAACCTCACCTGCTTCTTTCTGCACCTCACTTATTTTTTTCTGCACCTCTCTTGCTTCTTGCGGTACCTCTCTTGCTTCTTTCTGCACTTCTCTTAATTTGTCTGTACCTTTCTTCCTCTTCCTGCATATTCCTTCCTATTTCTGTAACTTTCTTCCACTTTCTTCAGTTCTCTTGCATCTTTCTTCACTTTTCTTGCCTCTTTCTGTACTTCTCTTGTCTCTTTCAGCACCTCTCTGGCTTCTGTCTACACCTCTTTTGCTTCTTTCTGTACCTGTGTTGCTTCTTTCTGAACCTCTCTTGCCTCTTTCATCACTTCTCTTGCTTCTTTGTGGACCTCTCTTGCTGCTTTCTGCTCTCCTCTTGTTCTTTCTGCACCTTCCTTCCTCTTTCTGCAAGTGTCTTGCCTCTTTCTGCATCTCTCTTGCTTCTTTTTGTACTTCTCTTGTTTCTTTCTGCACCTTTCTTCTTCTTTCTGCACTTCTCATGCCTCTTTCTGCATTTCTCTTGCTTCTTTCTGCTTCTTTCTTCCTCTTTTGCACTTCTCTTGCCTCTTTCTGCACTTCCCTTGCTTCTTTCTGTACCTTTCTTACTATTTCTGCTCTTCTCTTGCCTCTTTCTGCATCTTTCTTCCTCTTTCTGTACCTCTCTTGCCTCTTTCTGCATTTCTCTTGCTTTTTCTACACATTTGTTCCTCTTTTTGCACTTCTCTTGCCTCTTTCTGCACTTCCCTTGCTTCTTTCTGCACCTTTTTTACTCTTTCTGCTCCTCTGGCCTCTTTCTGCATCTTTCTTCCTCTTTCTGCACCTCTCTTGCTTCTTGCAGTACCTCTCTTGCTTCTTTCTGCATCTCTCTTGCTTTGTTCTGTACCTCTCTTGCCTCTTTCTGTACCTCTCTTACCTCAATCTGCACCTCACTCTCTTCTTTCTACACCTCTCTTACTTCTTTGTGCACCCATCTTTCTTCTTTCTGCACTTCTCTTGCTTCTTTCTGCACTTTTCTTGCCTATTTCTGTACCTCTCTTGCTTCTTTCTGCACCTCTCTTGCCTCTTTCTGCACCTCTCTTGCCTCTTTCTGTACTTCTCTTGTCTCTTTCTGCACCTCTCTGGCTTCTGTCTGCACCTCTCTTTATCTCTTTCTGCACCCATCTTTCTTCTTTCTGCACTTCTCTTACTTCTTTCTGCACATCTCTTGATTTTGTCTGTACCTTTCTTCTGCATTCTACATAATTTGTCCTCTTTCTGCACCTTTCTTCCACTTTCTTCAGTTCTCTTGCATCTTTCTTCATTTTTCTTGCCTATTTCTGTACTTCTCTTGCTTCTTTCTGCACCCCTCTTGCTTCTTTCTGAACCTCTCTTGCATCTTTCCTCACTTCTCTTGCTTCTTTCTGGACCTTTCTTGCTTCTTCCTACACTCCACTTTTTCTTTCTGCACCTTCCTTCCTCTTTCTGCACGTATCTTGCCTCTTTCTGCATTTCTCTTGCTTCTTTCTGTACTTCTCTTGCTTCTTTCTGCACCTTTCTTCCTCTTTCTGCACTTCTCATGGCTCTTTCTGCATTTATCTTGCTTCTTTCTGCTCCTTTCTACCTCTTTTGCACTTCTCTTGCCTCTTTCTGCACTTCCCTTGCTTCTTTCTGCACCTTTCTTATTCTTTCTGTAAGTCTCTTGCCTTTTTCTGCATCTTTCTTCCTCTTTCTGCACCTCTCTTGCTTCTTTCTGCTCCACTCTTGCTTCTTTCTGCACTTTTCTTCCCTCTTTCTGCACCTCTCTCTGACCTCTTTCTGCATCTTGCTTCCTCTTTCTGCAGTTCTCTTGCTTCTTTCTGCACTTCTCTTGTCTCTTTCTGCACCTCTCTTGCTTCTTTATGCACTTTTCTTCCCTCTTTCTGCACCTCTCTCTGACCTCTTTCTGCATCTTGCTTCCTCTTTCTGCAGTTCTCTTGCTTCTTTCTGCACCTCTCTTGCTTATTTCTGCACCTCTCTTGCTTCTTTCTGCACTTCTCTTGCCTCTTTCTGCACTTCTATTGCCTCTTTCTCCACCTCTCTCACCTCTCTCACCTCTTTCTATACATTTCTTCCTCTTTCAACACCTCTATTGCTTCTTTCTGCACTTATCTTGCCTCTTTCTGCATCTCTCCTGCTTCTTTATGCACCTCTCTTGTTACTTTCTGCGCCTTTCTTCCTCTTGCTGCGCGACTCTTGCCTCTTTCTGCACCTTTCTTCCTCTTTCTGGAGTTCTCTTGCTTCTTCTGCACTTCTCTTGCCTCTTTCTGCACTTCTCTTGCCTCTTTATCCACCTCTCTCACCTCTTCTATACATTTCTTCCTCTTTCAACACCTCTATTGCTTCTTTCTGCACTTCTCTTGCCTCTTTCTGACTTCTCATGCCTCTTTCTGCACTTCTCCTGTCTCTTTATACACCTCTCAAGCTTCTTTCTGCACCTCTCTTGCCTCTTTCTGCACTTCTCTTGCTTCTCTATGCACCCCTCTTGCCTCTTTCTGCACTGCTCCTGTCTCTTTCTGCACCTCTCTTGCTTCTTTCTGCACCACTCTTGCCTCTTTCTGAACTTCTCTTGACTCTTTCTGCACTTCTCTTGCCTCTTTCGGTACCTTTCTTGCTCTTTCTGCACCTTCCTTCCTCTTTCTGCACTTATCTTGCCTCTTTCTGCATCTCTCCTGCTTCTTTCTTCAGCTCTCTTGTTTCTTTCTGCGCCTTTCTTCCTCTTGCTGCGCGACTCTTGCCTCTTTCTGCACCTTTCTTCTTCTTTCTAGAGTTCTCTTGCTTCTTCTGCACTTCTCTTGCCTCTTTCTGCACTTCCCATGCTTCTTTCTGTACCTTTCTTCCTCTTTCTGCACCTCTCTTACCTCTTTATGCACATTTCTTCCTCTTTCAGCACATCTATTGCTTCTTTCTGCTCTGCTCTTGCCTCTTTCTGCACTTCTCTTGCCTTTTTCTTCACTTCTCGTCTCTTTCTGCACTTCTCCTGCCTTTTTCTGCACCTTTCGTCCTCTTTCTGCACCTTTGTTCCTCTTTCTGTACCTCTGTTGCCTCTTTCCACACTTCTATTGCCTCTTTCTGCACCTCTCTCACATCTTTCTGTACTTCTCCTGTTTCTTTCTGCACCTCTCTAGCTTCTTTCTGCATCTCTCTTGCCTCTTTATCCAAATTTCTTCCTCTTTCAGCACATCTATTGCTTCTTTACACACTTCTCTTGCGTCTTTCTGCACTTCTCTTGCCTCTTTCTGCAATTCTAATGTCTTTTTTCTGCACTTTTGCTCTCTTTTTATAAACCTTTCTAGCTTCTTTCTGCACCTGTCTTGCTTCTTTCTGCACTTCTCTTGCCTCTTCCTGCACCTCTCTTGCTTCTTTCTGCACTTCTCTTGCCGCTTTCTGTACCTCTATTGCCTCTTTCTGCACTTCTCTTGTCTCTCTCTGCACCTCTCTTGCTTCTGTCAGCACCTCTCTTGCTTTTTTCTGTACTTCTCTAGCCTCTTTCTGTACTTGTCTTGCCTCTCTCTGCACCTCTCTTACCATTTTTTGCATATTTCTTCCACTTTCAACACCTCTATTGCTTCTTTCTGCACTTCTCTTGCCTCTTTCTGCACTTCTATTGTTTCCTTATGCACCTTTCTCGCTTCTTTCTGCACCTCTCTTGCTTCTTTCTGCACCTGTCTTGCTTCTTTCTGTACCTCTTCTGCCTCTTTCTTCACTTCTCTAGCTTCTTTCTGTACCTCTCTTGCTTTTTTCTGCACTTCTATTGCTTCTTTCTGCACCTTTCATCCTCTTTCTGCACTTATCTTGCCTCTTTCTGCATTTCTCTGGCTTCTTTCTGCACTTCTCCTGCTCCTTTCTGCACCTTTCTTCCTATTTCTGCACCTTCTCTTGCCTCTTTCTGCATTTCTCTTGCTTCTTTCTGCACCTCTTGTGCTCTTTCTGCACTTCTCTTGCCTCCTTCTGCACTTCTCATGCCTCTTTCTGTACTTCTACTGTCTCTTTATACAACTCTCTAGCTTCTTTCTGTACCTCTCTTGCCTCTTTCTGCATTTCTCTTGCATCTTTCTGCGCCTTTTGTACTCTTTCTGCACTTCTCTTGCCTCTTTCTCCACTCCCCTTGCTTCTTTCTGTACGTTTCTTCCTGTTTCTGCTTTTTTCTTGCCGCTTTCTGCACCTTTCTTCCTCTTTCTGCACTTCTCTTGTCTTTCTCTGCACCTCTCTTCCTTTTTCTGCATCTCTCTTGCTTCTTTCTGTACTTCTCTACCCTCTTTCTGTACTTCTCTTACCTCTTTCTGCACATTTCGTCCTCTTTCAGCACCTTCCTTCCTCTTTCTGCACTTATCTTGCCTCTTTCTGCATCTCTCCTGCTTCTTTCTTCAGCTCTCTTGTTTCTTTCTGCGCCTTTCTTCCTCTTGCTGCGTGACTCTTGCCTCTTTCTGCACCTTTCTTCTTCTTTCTAGAGTTCTCTTGCTTCTTCTGCACTTCTCTTGCCTCTTTCTGCACTTCCCATGCTTCTTTCTGTACCTTTCTTCCTCTTTCTGCACCTCTCTTACCTCTTCATGCACATCTCTTCCTCTTTCAGCACTTTTATTGTTTCTTTCTGCTCTGCTCTTGCCTCTTTCTGCACTTCTCTTGCCTTTTTCTTCACTTCTCGTCTCTTTCTGCACTTCTCCTGCCTTTTTCTGCACCTTTCGTCATCTTTCTGCACCTTTGTTCCTCTTTCTGTACCTCTCTTGCCTCTTTCCACACTTCTATTGCCTCTTTCTGCACCTCTCTCACATCTTTCTGTACTTCTCCTGTTTCTTTCTGCACCTCTCTTGCTTCTTTCTGCATCTCTCTTGCCTCTTTATCCAAATTTCTTCCTCTTTCAGCACATCTATTGCTTCTTTACACACTTCTCTTGCGTCTTTCTGCACTTCTCTTGCCTTTTTCTGCAATTCTCATGCCTTTTTTCTGCACTTTTGCTCTCTTTTTATAAACATTTCTAGCTTCTTTCTGCACCTGTCTTGCTTCTTTCTGCACTTCTCTTGCCTCTTCCTGCACCTCTCTTGCTTCTTTCTGCACTTCTATTGCCTCTTTCTGTACCTCTATTGCCTCTTTCTGCACTTTTCTTGTCTCTCTCTGCACCTCTCTTGCTTCTGTCAGCACCTCTCTTGCTTTTTTCTGTACTTCTCTAGCCTCTTTCTTCACTTCTCTAGCTTCTTTCTGTACCTCTCTTGCTTTTTCTGCACTTCTATTGCTTCTTTCTGCACCTTTCATCCTCTTTCTGCACTTATCTTGCCTCTTTCTGCATTTCTCTGGCTTCTTTCTGCACTTCTCCTGCTCCTTTCTGCACCTTTCTTCCTATTTCTGCACCTTCTCTTGCCTCTTTCTGCATTTCTCTTGCTTCTTTCTGCACCTCTTGTGCTCTTTCTGCACTTCTCTTGCCTCCTTCTGCACTTCTCATTGCCTCTTTCTGTACTTCTACTGTCTCTTTATACAACTCTCTAGCTTCTTTCTGTACCTCTCTTGCCTCTTTCTGCATTTCTCTTGCATCTTTCTGCGCCTTTGTACTCTTTCTGCACTTCTCTTGCCTCTTTCTCCCACTCCTTGCTTCTTTCTGTACGTTTCTTCCTGTTTCTGCTTTTTCTTGCCGCTTTCTGCACCTTTCTTCCTCTTTCTGTACCTCTCTTGCCTCTTTCTGCACTTCTCTTGTCTTTCTCTGCACCTCTCTTCCTTCTTTCTGCATCTCTCTTGCTTCTTTCTGTACTTCTCTACCCTCTTTCTGTACTTCTCTTACCTCTTTCTGCACATTTCGTCCTCTTTCAGCACCTTCCTTCCTCTTTCTGCACTTATCTTGCCTCTTTCTGCATCTCTCCTGCTTCTTTCTTCAGCTCTCTTGTTTCTTTCTGCGCCTTTCTTCCTCTTGCTGCGTGACTCTTGCCTCTTTCTGCACCTTTCTTCTTCTTTCTAGAGTTCTCTTGCTTCTTCTGCACTTCTCTTGCCTCTTTCTGCACTTCCCATGCTTCTTTCTGTACCTTTCTTCCTCTTTCTGCACCTCTCTTACCTCTTCATGCACATCTCTTCCTCTTTCAGCACTTTTATTGTTTCTTTCTGCTCTGCTCTTGCCTCTTTCTGCACTTCTCTTGCCTTTTTCTTCACTTCTCGTCTCTTTCTGCACTTCTCCTGCCTTTTTCTGCACCTTTCGTCATCTTTCTGCACCTTTGTTCCTCTTTCTGTACCTCTCTTGCCTCTTTCCACACTTCTATTGCCTCTTTCTGCACCTCTCTCACATCTTTCTGTACTTCTCCTGTTTCTTTCTGCACCTCTCTTGCTTCTTTCTGCATCTCTCTTGCCTCTTTATCCAAATTTCTTCCTCTTTCAGCACATCTATTGCTTCTTTCCACACTTCTCTTGCGTCTTTCTGCACTTCTCTTGCCTTTTTCTGCAATTCTCATGCCTTTTTCTGCACTTTTGCTCTCTTTTTATAAACATTTCTAGCTTCTTTCTGCACCTGTCTTGCTTCTTTCTGCACTTCTCTTGCCTCTTCCTGCACCTCTCTTGCTTCTTTCTGCACTTCTATTGCCTCTTTCTGTACCTCTATTGCCTTTTTCTGCACTTCTCTTGTCTCTCTCTGCACCTCTCTTGCTTCTTTCAGCACCTCTCTTGCTTTTTCTGTACTTCTCTAGCCTCTTTCTGTACTTGTCTTGCCTCTCTCTGCACCTCTCTTATCACTTTTTGCATATTTCTTCCACTTTCAACACCTCTATTGCTTCTTTCTGCACTTCTCTTGCCTCTTTCTGCACTTCTATTGTTTCTTTCTGCACCTTTCTCGCTTCTTTCTGCACCTCTCTTGCTTCTTTCTGCACCTGTCTTGCTTCTTTCTGTACCTCTTCTGCCTCTTTCTTCACTTCTCTAGCTTCTTTCTGTACCTCTCTTGTTTTTCTGCACTTCTATTGCTTCTTTCTGCACCTTTCATCCTCTTTCTGCACTTATCTTGCCTCTTTCTGCATTTCTCTGGCTTCTTTCTGCACTTCTCCTGCTCCTTTCTGCACCTTTCTTCCTATTTCTGCACCTTCTCTTGCCTCTTTCTGCATTTCTCTTGCTTCTTTCTGCACCTCTCGTGCTCTTTCTGCACTTCTCTTGCCTCCTTCTGCACTTCTCATGCCTCTTTCTGTACTTCTACTGTCTCTTTATACAACTCTCTAGCTTCTTTATGTACCTCTCTTGCCTCTTTCTGCATTTCTCTTGCATCTTTCTGCACCTTTTGTACTCTTTCTGCACTTCTCTTGCCTCTTTCTCTACTCCCCTTGCTTCTTTCTGTACGTTTCTTCCTGTTTCTGCTTTTTTCTTGCCACTTTCTGCACCTTTCTTCCTCTTTCTGTACCTCTCTTGCCTCTTTCTGCACTTCTCTTGTCTTTCTCTGCACCTCTCTTCCTTTTTCTGCATCTCTCTTGCTTCTTTCTGTACTTCTCTAGCCTCTTTCTGTACTTCTCTAGCCTCTTTCTGTACTTCTCTTACCTCTTTCTGCACATTTCGTCCTCTTTCAGCACCTCTTTTGCTTCTTTCTGCACTTCTCTTGCTGCTTTCTGACTTCTCATGCCTCTTTCTGCACTTCTACTGTCTCTTTATACACCTCTCTAGCTTCTTTCTGCAACTCTCTTGCCTCTTTCTGTATTTCTATTGCCACTTTCTGCACCTCTCTTGCATCTCTCTGTACTTCTCCTGTCTCTTTCTGCACCTCTCTTGCTTCTTTCTGCACATCTCTTGCCTCTTTATCCAAATTTCTTCCTCTTTCAGCACATCTATTGCTTTTTCGCACTTCTCTTGCCTCTTTCTGTACCTCTCTTGCCTCTTTATGCACTTCTCTTGTCTCTCTCTGCACCTCTTTTGCTTCTTTCTGCACCGCTTGCTTCTTTCTGCAGTTCTCTAGCCTCTTTCTGTACTTGTCTTGCCTCTTTCTGTACCTCTCTTACCACTTTCTGCACATTTCTTCCACTTTCAACACCTCTATTGCTTCTTTCTGCACTTTTCTTGCCTCTTTCTGTACTTCTCACGGCTCTTTCTGCACTTCTACTGTCTCTTTATACACCCTCTCTAGCTTCTTTCTGCACCTCTCTTGCCTCTTTCTGCACTTCTATTGACTCTTTCTGCACTTCTCCTGTCTCTTTCTGCACCTCTCTTGCTTCTTTCTGCACTTCTCTTGTCTTTCTCTGCACCTCTCTTCCTTTTTCTGCATCTCTCTTGCTTCTTTCTGTACTTCTCTACCCTCTTTCTGTACTTCTCTTACCTCTTTCTGCACATTTCGTCCTCTTTCAGCACCTTCCTTCCTCTTTCTGCACTTATCTTGCCTCTTTCTGCATCTCTTCTGCTTCTTTCTTCAGCTCTCTTGTTTCTTTCTCGCCTTTCTTCCTCTTGCTGCTGCGACTCTTGCCTCTTTCTGCACCTTTCTTCTTCTTTCTGAAGTTCTCTTGCTTCTTCTGCACTTCTCTTGCCTCTTTCTGCACTTCCCATGCTTCTTTCTGTACCTTTCTTCCTCTTTCTGCACCTCTCTTACCTCTTCATGCACATCTCTTCCTCTTTCAGCACTTCTAGTGTTTCTTTCTGCTCTGCTCTTGCCTCTTTCTGCACTTCTCTTGCCTTTTTCTTCACTTCTCGTCTCTTTCTGCACTTCTCCTGCCTTTTTCTGCACCTTTCGTCATCTTTCTGCACCTTTGTTCCTCTTTCTGTACCTCTCTTGCCTCTTTCCACACTTCTATTGCCTCTTTCTGCACCTCTCTCACATCTTTCAGTACTTCTCCTGTTTCTTTCTGCACCTCTCTTGCTTCTTTCTGCATCTCTCTTGCCTCCTTATCCAAATTTCTTCCTCTTTCAGCACATCTATTGCTTCTTTCCACACTTCTCTTACGTCTTTCTGCACTTCTCTTGCCTTTTTCTGCAATTCTCATGCCTTTTTTCTGCACTTTTGCTCTCTTTTTATAAACCTTTCTAGCTTCTTTCTGCACCTGTCTTGCTTCTTTCTGCACTTCTCTTGCCTCTTCCTGCACCTCTCTTGCTTCTTTCTGCACTTCTATTGCCTCTTTCTGTACCTCTATTGCCTCTTTCTGCACTTCTCTTGTCTCTCTCTGCACCTCTCTTGCTTCTGTCAGCACCTCTCTTGCTTTTTCTGTACTTCTCTAGCCTCTTTCTGTACTTGTCTTGCCTCTCTCTGCACCTCTCTTACCACTTTTTGCATATTTCTTCCACTTTCAACACCTCTATTGCTTCTTTCTGCACTTCTCTTGCCTCTTTCTGCACTTCTATTGTTTCTTTCTGCACCTTTCTCGCTTCTTTCTGCACCTCTCTCGCTTCTTTCTGCACCTGTCTTGCTTCTTTCTGTACCTCTTCTGCCTCTTTCTTCACTTCTCTAGCTTCTTTCTGTACCTCTCTTGTTTTTTTCTGCACTTCTATTGCTTCTTTCTGCACCTTTCATCCTCTTGCTGCGTGACTCTTGCCTCTTTCTGCACCTTTCTTCTTCTTTCTAGAGTTCTCTTGCTTCTTCTGCACTTCTCTTGCCTCTTTCTGCACTTCCCATGCTTCTTTCTGTACCTTTCTTCCTCTTTCTGCACCTCTCTTACCTCTTCATGCACATCTCTTCCTCTTTCAGCACTTTTATTGTTTCTTTCTGCTCTGCTCTTGCCTCTTTCTGCACTTCTCTTGCCTTTTTCTTCACTTCTCGTCTCTTTCTGCACTTCTCCTGCCTTTTTCTGCACCTTTCGTCATCTTTCTGCACCTTTGTTCCTCTTTCTGTACCTCTCTTGCCTCTTTCCACACTTCTATTGCCTCTTTCTGCACCTCTCTCACATCTTTCTGTACTTCTCCTGTTTCTTTCTGCACCTCTCTTGCTTCTTTCTGCATCTCTCTTGCCTCTTTATCCAAATTTCTTCCTCTTTCAGCACATCTATTGCTTCTTTACACACTTCTCTTGCGTCTTTCTGCACTTCTCTTGCCTTTTCTGCAATTCTCATGCCTTTTTCTGCACTTTTGCTCTCTTTTTATAAACATTTCTAGCTTCTTTCTGCACCTGTCTTGCTTCTTTCTGCACTTCTCTTGCCTCTTCCTGCACCTCTCTTGCTTCTTTCTGCACTTCTATTGCCTCTTTCTGTACCTCTATTGCCTTTTTCTGCACTTCTCTTGTCTCTCTCTGCACCTCTCTTGCTTCTTTCAGCACCTCTCTTGCTTTTTCTGTACTTCTCTAGCCTCTTTCTGTACTTGTCTTGCCTCTCTCTGCACCTCTCTTATCACTTTTTGCATATTTCTTCCACTTTCAACACCTCTATTGCTTCTTTCTGCACTTCTCTTGCCTCTTTCTGCACTTCTATTGTTTCTTTCTGCACCTTTCTCGCTTCTTTCTGCACCTCTCTTGCTTCTTTCTGCACCTGTCTTGCTTCTTTCTGTACCTCTTCTGCCTCTTTCTTCACTTCTCTAGCTTCTTTCTGTACCTCTCTTGTTTTTTTCTGCACTTCTATTGCTTCTTTCTGCACCTTTCATACTCTTTCTGCACTTATCTTGCTTCTTTCTGCATTTCTCTGGCTTCTTTCTGCACTTCTCCTGCTCCTTTCTGCACCTTTCTTCCTATTTCTGCACCTTCTCTTGCCTCTTTCTGCATTTCTCTTGCTTCTTTCTGCACCTCTCGTGCTCTTTCTGCACTTCTCTTGCCTCCTTCTGCACTTCTCATGCCTCTTTCTGTACTTCTACTGTCTCTTTATACAACTCTCTAGCTTCTTTCTGTACCTCTCTTGCCTCTTTCTGCATTTCTCTTGCATCTTTTTGCACCTTTTGTACTCTTTCTGCACTTCTCTTGCCTCTTTCTCTACTCCCCTTGCTTCTTTCTGTACGTTTCTTCCTGTTTCTGCTTTTTTCTTGCCACTTTCTGCACCTTTCTTCCTCTTTCTGTACCTCTCTTGCCTCTTTCTGCACTTCTCTTGTCTTTCTCTGCACCTCTCTTCCTTTTTCTGCATCTCTCTTGCTTCTTTCTGTACTTCTCTAGCCTCTTTCTGTACTTCTCTAGCCCCTTTCTGTACTTCTCTTACCTCTTTCTGCACATTTCGTCCTCTTTCAGCACCTCTTTTGCTTCTTTCTGCACTTCTCTTGCTGCTTTCTGACTTCTCATGCCTCTTTCTGCACTTCTACTGTCTCTTTATACACCTCTCTAGCTTCTTTCTGCAACTCTCTTGCCTCTTTCTGTATTTCTATTGCCACTTTCTGCACCTCTCTTGCATCTCTCTGTACTTCTCCTGTCTCTTTCTGCACCTCTCTTGCTTCTTTCTGCACATCTCTTGCCTCTTTATCCAAATTTCTTCCTCTTTCAGCACATCTATTGCTTTTTTTCGCACTTCTCTTGCCTCTTTCTGTACCTCTCTTGCCTCTTTATGCACTTCTCTTGTCTCTCTCTGCACCTCTTTTGCTTCTTTCTGCACCGCGCTTGCTTCTTTCTGCAGTTCTCTAGCCTCTTTCTGTACTTGTCTTGCCTCTTTCTGTACCTCTCTTACCACTTTCTGCACATTTCTTCCACTTTCAACACCTCTATTGCTTCTTTCTGCACTTTTCTTGCCTCTTTCTGTACTTCTCACGGCTCTTTCTGCACTTCTACTGTCTCTTTATACACCCTCTCTAGCTTCTTTCTGCACCTCTCTTGCCTCTTTCTGCACTTCTATTGACTCTTTCTGCACTTCTCCTGTCTCTTTCTGCACCTCTCTTGCTTCTTTCTGCACTTCTCTTGTCTTTCTCTGCACCTCTCTTCCTTTTTCTGCATCTCTCTTGCTTCTTTCTGTACTTCTCTACCCTCTTTCTGTACTTCTCTTACCTCTTTCTGCACATTTCGTCCTCTTTCAGCACCTTCCTTCCTCTTTCTGCACTTATCTTGCCTCTTTCTGCATCTCTTCTGCTTCTTTCTTCAGCTCTCTTGTTTCTTTCTGCGCCTTTCTTCCTCTTGCTGCGCGACTCTTGCCTCTTTCTGCACCTTTCTTCTTCTTTCTAGAGTTCTCTTGCTTCTTCTGCACTTCTCTTGCCTCTTTCTGCACTTCCCATGCTTCTTTCTGTACCTTTCTTCCTCTTTCTGCACCTCTCTTACCTCTTCATGCACATCTCTTCCTCTTTCAGCACTTCTAGTGTTTCTTTCTGCTCTGCTCTTGCCTCTTTCTGCACTTCTCTTGCCTTTTTCTTCACTTCTCGTCTCTTTCTGCACTTCTCCTGCCTTTTTCTGCACCTTTCGTCATCTTTCTGCACCTTTGTTCCTCTTTCTGTACCTCTCTTGCCTCTTTCCACACTTCTATTGCCTCTTTCTGCACCTCTCTCACATCTTTCAGTACTTCTCCTGTTTCTTTCTGCACCTCTCTTGCTTCTTTCTGCATCTCTCTTGCCTCTTTATCCAATTTCTTCCTCTTTCAGCACATCTATTGCTTCTTTACACACTTCTCTTGCGTCTTTCTGCACTTCTCTTGCCTTTTCTGCAATTCTCATGCCTTTTTCTGCACTTTTGCTCTCTTTTTATAAACCTTTCTAGCTTCTTTCTGCACCTGTCTTGCTTCTTTCTGCACTTCTCTTGCCTCTTCCTGCACCTCTCTTGCTTCTTTCTGCACTTCTATTGCCTCTTTCTGTACCTCTATTGCCTCTTTCTGCACTTCTCTTGTCTCTCTCTGCACCTCTCTTGCTTCTGTCAGCACCTCTCTTGCTTTTTCTGTACTTCTCTAGCCTCTTTCTGTACTTGTCTTGCCTCTCTCTGCACCTCTCTTACCACTTTTTGCATATTTCTTCCACTTTCAACACCTCTATTGCTTCTTTCTGCACTTCTCTTGCCTCTTTCTGCACTTCTATTGTTTCTTTCTGCACCTTTCTCGCTTCTTTCTGCACCTCTCTCGCTTCTTTCTGCACCTGTCTTGCTTCTTTCTGTACCTCTTCTGCCTCTTTCTTCACTTCTCTAGCTTCTTTCTGTACCTCTCTTGTTTTTTTCTGCACTTCTATTGCTTCTTTCTGCACCTTTCATCCTCTTTCTGCACTTATCTTGCCTCTTTCTGCATTTCTCTGGCTTCTTTCTGCACTTCTCCTGCTCCTTTCTTCCTATTTCTGCACCTTCTCTTGCCTCTTTCTGCATTTCTCTTGCTTCTTTCTGCACCTCTCGTGCTCTTTCTGCACTTCTCTTGCCTCCTTCTGCACTTCTCATGCCTCTTTCTGTACTTCTACTGTCTCTTTATACAACTCTCTAGCTTCTTTCTGTACCTCTCTTGCCTCTTTCTGCATTTCTCTTGCATCTTTTTGCGCCTTTTGTACTCTTTCTGCACTTCTCTTGCCTCTTTCTCCACTCCCCTTGCTTCTTTCTGTACGTTTCTTCCTGTTTCTGCTTTTTTCTTGCCGCTTTCTGCACCTTTCTTCCTCTTTCTGTACCTCTCTTGCCTCTTTCTGCACTTCTCTTGTCTTTCTCTGCACCTCTCTTCCTTTTTCTGCATCTCTCTTGCTTCTTTCTGTACTTCTCTAGCCTCTTTCTGTACTTCTCTAGCCCCTTTCTGTACTTCTCTTACCTCTTTCTGCACATTTCGTCCTTTTTCAGCACCTCTTTGCTTCTTTCTGCACTTCTCTTGCTGCTTTCTGACTTCTCATGCCTCTTTCTGCACTTCTACTGTCTCTTTATACACCTCTCTAGCTTCTTTCTGCAACTCTCTTGCCTCTTTCTGTATTTCTATTGCCACTTTCTGCACCTCTCTTGCATCTCTCTGTACTTCTCCTGTCTCTTTCTGCACCTCTCTTGCTTCTTTCTGCACATCTCTTGCCTCTTTATCCAAATTTCTTCCTCTTTCAGCACATCTATTGCTTTTTTTCGCACTTCTCTTGCTTCTTTCTGTACCTCTCTTGCCTCTTTATGCACTTCTCTTGTCTCTCTCTGCACCTCTTTTGCTTCTTTCTGCACCGCTCTTGCTTCTTTCTGCAGTTCTCTAGCCTCTTTCTGTACTTGTCTTGCCTCTTTCTGTACCTCTCTTACCACTTTCTGCACATTTCTTCCACTTTCAACACCTCTATTGCTTCTTTCTGCACTTTTCTTGCCTCTTTCTGTACTTCTCACGGCTCTTTCTGCACTTCTACTGTCTCTTTATACACCCTCTCTAGCTTCTTTCTGCACCTCTCTTGCCTCTTTCTGCACTTCTATTGACTCTTTCTGCACTTCTCCTGTCTCTTTCTGCACCTCTCTTGCTTCTTTCTGTACCTCTCTTGCTTCTTTCTGTACCATTCTTGCTGCTTTCTGGACATCTCTTGCCTCTTTTTGCACTTCTCTTGCATATTTCTGTACCTTTCTTCCTCTTTCTGCATCTTTCTTCCTCTTTCTGCACTTCTCATGCCTCTTTCTGCAGTTCTCTTACATCTTTCTTCACTTCTCTCGCCTCTTTCTGCACCTCTCTTGCTTCTTTCTGCACTTCTTTTTCCTCTTTCTGCACATCTCTTGCCTCTCTCTGCTCTTCTCTTGTTTCTTATTGCACCTCTCTTGCTTCTTTCTGCACCTCTTTTGCTTCTTTCTGCACCTCTCTTGCCTCTTTTCACAGATCTCTTGCATATTTCTTCACTTCTCTTGCCTATTTTTGCACCACTCTTGCATCTTTCTGCACTTCTCTTGTCTCTTTTTGCACCTCTCTTGCCTCTTTCTGCACTTCTCTAGTTTCTTTCTGCACCTCTCTTACGTCCTTCTGCACCTCTCTTGCTTCATTCTGCACCAGTATTGCTTCTTTCTGTACCTCTCTTGCCTCTTTCATCACTTCTCTAGCTTCTTTCTGTACCTCCCTTGCTTTTTTTGGCAATTCTATTGCTTCTTTCTACACCTTTCTTCCTCTTTCTGCACTTATCTTGCCTCTTTCTGCATTTCTCTTGCTTCTTTCTGCACTTGTCCTGCTTCTTTCTGCACCTCTCGTCCTCTTTCTGCACTTCTCTTGCCTCCTTCTGCACTTCCCTTGCTTCTTTCTGCACTGTTCTTACTCTTTCAGCATTTCTCTTCACTCTTTCTGCACATTTCTTCCTTTTTATCACCCCTCTTGCTTCTTTCTGCTCCTCGGTTGCTTCTTTCTGTACCTCTCTTGCTTCTTTGTGCACCTTTCTTCCCTCTTTCTGCACCTCTCCCTGACCTCTTTCTGCACCTATCTTCCTCTTTCTGCAGTTTTCTTGCTTCTTTCTGCACTTCTCTTGCCTCTTTCTGTATCTCTCTTGCTTCTTTCTGCACTTCTCTTGCCTCTTTCTGTACCTCTCTTGCTTCTTTCTGCACTTCTCTTGCCTCTTTCTGTACCTCTCATGCCTCTTTCTGCGCTTCTCCTGTCTCTATCTGCACCTCTATTGCTTCTTTCTGCACCTCCCTTGCTTCTTTCTGCACTTCTCTTGCCTCTTTCTGCACTTCTATTGTTTCCTTATGCACCTTTCTCGCTTCTTTCTGCACCTCTCTTGCTTCTTTCTGCACCTGTCTTGCTTCTTTCTGTACCTCTTCTGTTATGTTATGTTATGTTATATACACTTATAGCGCGCACAGATACTCAAAGAGTGTCCCGGCGCGTACTTGAGAAAGAAACCGAGGCCAGAGCGTCAACTAGAAGAGAAGAGTTTTTAGCTTTTTCTTAAAGATCGCCGGGTCCTGGATACCACGCAGTTCAAGGGGCAGAGCATTCCATGCTAAGGCAGCTTTCCGTACAAAAGAGCTCCCTCCGAGCCTTTGGCGGTTAAACCTAGGGGTCTGCATTAAAAGTTGGGAGGAGGAACGCAACTGTCTTGCTGGAGTATAAAAAGCAAATCTCTTCTGTAGATAGATAGGGCCCAGGCCATAGAGAGCTCTATGGGCAATGGTCAGAGTTTTAAATTTTATTCGGGACTCAACAGGGAGCCAGTGTAAAGAGCGCAAATGAGCTCGTACACTGCACCGGCCAGACAGACCCAGCAATAGTCTGGCAGCAGAGTTTTGAACTACCTGCATTTTATTCAAGAGGTAGCCAGGGATGCCCACATAAAGTGCGTTGGCATAGTCTAGACGGGACAGAATCAAAGCACGAACAACAGTTTCTTTGGCTGGTCTAGGAAGGAGAGGAGAAACTTCCTCAGAGCTTTCAGGGTGCCAAAACAAGACCCAGCCAGCTTTTTAACCTGAGAAGAAAAGGTCAGGTTCTCATTAAACCAGACCCCCAGATTTTTAGCGGCATTACCCCTCCACTAGGTAGGGGAAGCCAGAGGCCATAACCTCTCTCTGAAATTGGCAGGAAATGTGCCATACAAGAGGACCTCCGACTTCTCTTCATTGCACTTCAGCTGTGCCTGAGCAAGCCAATGAAAAACAGAAGCCAGACAGTGCTGAACGGAGAGGACTGAATCATCGTCCCTTCCCCATGAAAACAGGAGCTGAGTGTCATCCGCGTAGGCCAATACCTTAGCCCCTAATGACTCCGCTAAATACACCAGCGGAGTAACATAGATGTTAAAAGAAGGGGCTAAGGGATGATCCCTGCGGGACACCCGTGACCACCCGGCTGGGGCACGGAGGCACATGGGGGAAGCCAGACCTGCTAGGTGCGGCCTTCCAGAAAAGACTTAATCCAGCCCCAGACAGACCCGGAGATACCAATCTCCCGGAGGCGGTCCAGAAGCAGGAGTGAGGCACTGTATCAAATGCCGCCGAGAGATCCAGCATAACCAGTGCGGCTCTCCCGCCGGCATCCAGACACTCACGAATCGCCTCTGACACCTCTAACAGTACTGATTCCGTGCTGTAAGAAGCGCGAAAGCAGTTGGGCCGGGTGTAGCAAACCTGATGCCTCGACGAACTTAGTAAGCTGGGTAGTGACCACCTTTTCACAAACCTTAGTCAGGCTAGGCAGAAGCGAGATAGGACAGTAATTTCCAGGGATCAGCGGGTCAAGGGATGGCTTCTTAAGGAGAGGAAGGATCTGAGCCTGCTTCCAGGACGCCGGGACTGAAGCCTCCCGCAAAGACATGTTAACAATTGAGTTAACTCGGGGTTGATGGTATCAGCCGCAGCGGCCAGAAGTCTTGCAGCACAGGGGTCTGTTGGAGAGCCTGACTTCAAAGCCTTAAGAAATTTGAGGAGCAGGACAGATCTATAGGCTCAAAGGTTGACAGTGTGTTAACAGGGCCAGCTACATTCTGGCCGAATGGAGAGGCCATAAGTACCGTGGCACCGGAGGAAAAAGTAGCTTGTATCAAACTGATTTTGTCCAAGAAGAATTTAGCCAGAGTATTACACCATGATTCCGAGACTGGCGCAGCGTGCGCCTGAGCAATGGGAGACATAAAGCTTTCAACAATAGAAAAAATGTCTTTAGAATTATTGTTGGCCTGGTCGATACGTGAAGCAAAATAATTGCTTTTAGCGACCGCTATGGTGGCATAGTAGCTTTTTTGTTTTGTTCTCAGTGAATGTTTCGCCATAGGACAATAGCCGCTAAAGCGCCATATTCGCTCCAATTTTTACATTCATGCTTCAGGGCTTTCAGCTCTGAGGAAAACCAGGGTTTGGAGGAGTCTCTTGCCAATTTAGGCCGACACGGTGCCGAAAGAGCAGACACCGAGTCGGAAATCCAATCAGTGAACTGAGACACGTTCCCCTCCAAGTCTTGCTGAAGAGAAGGCCGAGATACAGCCAAAGTTCTAATGAACTGGATAGGGTCAATTTTACTAAAAGTAGGAGGGCGATGGCGGCAAGCCTGACGAGCGGGCTGGGAGACTTCCCAAGAAAAACAGATGAGAAAATGGTCTGACCAAGAAACAGGCACCGGCTTAACCACCTGGATGGGAAAGTTGGAGCAGATGGGGTCTAAAATGTGGCCCCCTTGGTGGGTAGGATCAGTAACCCATTGGAAGAGTTGAGCTAAGTGGAGGAGTCAAGGAAATCAGCAGAGTCTCCGGCCTCACATTGTTCAAGATGAAGATTCACATCTCCCAGAACCAAGTAATGGGAGAAACGCAGTGCTCGCTCGACCATCGCGTCCCCACAAGATTTAAGAAAGGCACCAACCGGGCCGGGGGGGCGGTAGATGAGGGAGCCACCTAATGTGAAATGGGCAGAGAACTGTATGCTGAAATTCAAGACCTCGGACTCCCCCCAAAGGCTAGAAGCTTCGCTATGGAAATCCCAGCGATCCCTGTACAAAATAGCCAGGCCACCCCCTCTGCCCACTTGACGATCCACACGATGAAATTTATAACCAACAGGGGTAGCCAGCACAACAATAGGGTTGGATGAAGTGTCCAGCCAAGTTTCAGTAACAAACAACAGATCCAATGAGTTGTCAGAGACCAGATCAAAGACATCCACATAATGCTTTCTCAGAGATCTAGCATTAATGAGAGCAGCTCTGATAACCAGACCCTTCAAAACTTTAGTAGGCAAATAGCTGAGGAGAACTCTGGTGTCGGCGAGAATCCACACTCAGAGCAAGCAAAGTCCGAATTCTCCAGCATAGCACAGTCGCTATGTGAAAGGCACGCGGGAGGCCAAAGAGTTTTTAAGAACTCACCCGATAGTTGAGGAACGTAACTAGCAGAAGGCCCGATGCGGGCAGCATAACTGGCCCTGGCCGTTGACTTGGCGCTGACGGGCGCAGACGGGCTTGCCTTAGGCGCGCCTTCGCTGCGCTCTTCCGCTGCGCGCCCAAGCACAGCCCGTTAAGTAGGGTTGAATGAGGGTGAGGACGGCGTGCAGCGTGCAGCGACTAGAGCGCTGACCGCGAATGGCGCGAGGCACGGCGAAAATGGCGGCTACAACTAAGCCGGCCTCGAAAAGTGCAAGTGCAGAAAAAGGAGTATAACACACTCCGAGCGTTAATGCTGTCAACAGTTTCCAGAAGTCACTTTACAAACATACAATATACCCCCAAGCAGATAAAAATGAACAAGGATAAAAATTAGCGTATTGTTAAAAACGAACAATAAAATTTAAGGAGCTTTCTACAGCTTTCGTCAACTGTGCCTTAACTTCTGTTTTCAAGTGCTGCACGCCCAAGCACAGCCCGTTAAGTAGGGTTGAATGAGGGTGAGGACGGTGTGCAGCGTGCAGCGACTAGAGCGCTGACAGCGAATGGCGCGAGGCACGGCGAAAATGGCGGCTACAACTAAGCCGGCCTCGAAAAGTGCAAGTGCAGAAAAAGGAGTATAACACACTCCGAGCGTTAATGCTGTCAACAGTTTCCAGAAGTCACTTTACAAACATACAATATACCCCCAAGCAGATAAAAATGAACAAGGATAAAAATTAGCGTATTGTTAAAAACGAACAATAAAATTTAAGGAGCTTTCTACAGCTTTCGATCAACTGTGCCTTAACTTCTGTTTTCAAGTGCTGCACGCCCAAGCACAGCCCGTTAAGTAGGGTTGAATGAGGGTGAGGACGGCGTGCAGCGTGCAGCGACTAGAGCGCTGACCGCGAGATGGCGCGAGCACGGCGAAAATGCCGGCTACAACTAAGCCGGCCTCGAAAGTGCAAGTGCAGAAAAGGAGTATAACACACTCCGAGCGTTAATGCTGTCAACAGTTTCCAGAAGTCACTTTACAAACATACAATATACCCCCAAGCAGATAAAAATGAACAAGGATAAAAATTAGCGTATTGTTAAAAGCGAACAATACAATTTAAGGAGCTTTCTACAGCTTTCGATCAACTGTGCCTTAACTTCTGTTTTCAAGTGCTGCACGCCCAAGCACAGCCCGTTAAGTAGGGTTGAATGAGGGTGAGGACGGCGTGCAGCGTGCAGCGACTAGAGCGCTGACCGCGAATGGCGCGAGGCACGGCGAAAATGGCGGCTACAACTAAGCCGGCCTCGAAAAGTGCAAGTGCAGAAAAGGAGTATAACACACTCCGAGCGTTAATGCTGTCAACAGTTTCCAGAAGTCACTTTACAAACATACAATATACCCCCAAGCAGATAAAAATGAACAAGGATAAAAATTAGCGTATTGTTAAGAACGAACAATAAAATTTAAGGAGCTTTCTACAGCTTTCGTCAACTGTGCCTTAACTTCTGTTTTCAAGTGTTTTCTGTACTTCTACTGTCTCTTTATACAACTCTCTAGTTTCTTTCTGTACCTCTCTTGCCTCTTTCTGCATTTCTCTTGCATCTTTCTGCCTCTTTCTTCACTTCTCTAGCTTCTTTCTGTACCTCTCTTGCTTTTTTCTGCACTTCTATTGCTTTTTTCTGCACCTTTCATCCTCTTTCTGCACTTATCTTGCCTCTTTCTGCATTTCTCTGGCTTCTTTCTGCACTTCTCCTGCTCCTTTCTGCACCTTTCTTCATATTTCTGCACCTTCTCTTGCCTCTTTCTGTATTTCTCTTGCTTCTTTCTGCACCTCTTGTGCTCTTTCTGCACTTCTCTTGCCTCCTTCTGCACTTCTCATGCCTCTTTCTGTACTTCTACTGTCTCTTTATACAACTCTCTAGTTTCTTTCTGTACCTCTCTTGCCTCTTTCTGCATTTCTCTTGCATCTTTCTGCGCCTTTTTTTACTCTTTCTGCTCTTCTCTTGCCTCTTTCTCCACTCCCCTTGCTTCTTTCTGTACGTTTCTTCCTGTTTCTGCTTTTTTCTTGCCGCTTTCTGCACCTTTCTTCCTCTTTCTGTACTTCTCTTGCCTCTTTCTGCACTTCTCTTGTCTTTCTCTGCACCTCTCTTCCTTTTCTGCATCTCTCTTGCTTCTTTCTGTACTTCTCTACCCTCTTTCTGTACTTCTCTTACCTCTTTCTGCACATTTCGTCCCTCTTTCAGCACCTTCCTTCCTCTTTCTGCACTTATCTTGCCTCTTTCTGCATCTCTCCTGCTTCTTTCTTCAGCTCTCTTGTTTCTTTCTGCGCCTTTCTTCCTCTTGCTGCGCGACTCTTGCCTCTTTCTGCACCTTTCTTCTTCTTTCTAGAGTTCTCTTGCTTCTTCTGCACTTCTCTTGCCTCTTTCTGCACTTCCCATGCTTCTTTCTGTACCTTTCTTCCTCTTTCTGCACCGCTCTTACCTCTTCATGCACATCTCTTCCTCTTTCAGCACTTCTATTGTTTCTTTCTGCTCTGCTCTTGCCTCTTTCTGCACTTCTCTTGCCTTTTTCTTCACTTCTCGTCTCTTTCTGCACTTCTCCTGCCTTTTTCTGCACCTTTCGTCATCTTTCTGCACCTTTGTTCCTCTTTCTGTACCTCTCTTGCCTCTTTCCACACTTCTATTGCCTCTTTCTGCACCTCTCTCACATCTTTCAGTACTTCTCCTGTTTCTTTCTGCACCTCTCTTGCTTCTTTCTGCATCTCTCTTGCCTCTTTATCCAAATTTCTTCCTCTTTCAGCACATCTATTGCTTCTTTACACACTTCTCTTGCGTCTTTCTGAACTTCTCTTGCCTTTTTCTGCAATTCTCATGCCTTTTTTCTGCACTTTTGCTCTCTTTTTATAAACCTTTCTAGCTTCTTTCTGCACCTGTCTTGCTTCTTTCTGCACTTCTCTTGCTTCTTTCTGCACTTCTATTGCCTCTTTCTGTACCTCTATTGCCTCTTTCTGCACTTCTCTTGTCTCTCTCTGCACCTCTCTTGCTTCTGTCAGCACCTCTCTTGCTTTTTTCTGTACTTCTCTAGCCTCTTTCTGTACTTGTCTTGCCTCTCTCTGCACCTCTCTTACCACTTTTTGCATATTTCTTCCACTTTCAACACCTCTATTGCTTCTTTCTGCACTTCTCTTGCCTCTTTCTGCACTTCTATTGTTTCTTTCTGCACCTTTCTCGCTTCTTTCTGCACCTCTCTTGCTTCTTTCTGCACCTGTCTTGCTTCTTTCTGTACCTCTTCTGCCTCTTTCTTCACTTCTCTAGCTTCTTTCTGTACCTCTCTTGTTTTTCTGCACTTCTATTGCTTCTTTCTGCACCTTTCATCCTCTTTCTGCACTTATCTTGCTTCTTTCTGCATTTCTCTGGCTTCTTTCTGCACTTCTCCTGCTCCTTTCTGCACCTTTCTTCCTATTTCTGCACCTTCTCTTGCCTCTTTCTGCATTTCTCTTGCTTCTTTCTGCACCTCTCGTGCTCTTTCTGCACTTCTCTTGCCTCCTTCTGCACTTCTCATGCCTCTTTCTGTACTTCTACTGTCTCTTTATACAACTCTCTAGCTTCTTTCTGTACCTCTCTTGCCTCTTTCTGCATTTCTCTTGCATCTTTTTGCGCCTTTTGTACTCTTTCTGCACTTCTCTTGCCTCTTTCTCCACTCCCCTTGCTTCTTTCTGTACGTTTCTTCCTGTTTCTGCTTTTTTCTTGCCGCTTTCTGCACCTTTCTTCCTCTTTCTGTACCTCTCTTGCCTCTTTCTGCACTTCTCTTGTCTTTCTCTGCACCTCTCTTCCTTTTTCTGCATCTCTCTTGCTTCTTTCTGTACTTCTCTAGCCTCTTTCTGTACTTCTCTAGCCTCTTTCTGTACTTCTCTTACCTCTTTCTGCACATTTCGTCACTCTTTCAGCACCTCTTTGCTTCTTTCTGCACTTCTCTTGCTGCTTTCTGACTTCTCATGCCTCTTTCTGCACTTCTACTGCCTCTTTATACACCTCTCTAGCTTCTTTCTGCAACTCTCTTGCCTCTTTCTGTATTTCTATTGCCACTTTCTGCACCTCTCTTGCATCTCTCTGTACTTCTCCTGTCTCTTTCTGCACCTCTCTTGCTTCTTTCTGCACATCTCTTGCCTCTTTATCCAAATTTCTTCCTCTTTCAGCACATCTATTGCTTTTTTCCGCACTTCTCTTGCCTCTTTCTGTACCTCTCTTGCCTCTTTATGCACTTCTCTTGTCTCTCTCTGCACCTCTTTTGCTTCTTTCTGCACCGCTCTTGCTTCTTTCTGCAGTTCTCTAGCCTATTTCTGTACTTGTCTTGCCTCTTTCTGTACCTCTCTTACCACTTTCTGCACATTTCTTCCACTTTCAACACCTCTATTGCTTCTTTCTGCACTTTTCTTGCCTCTTTCTGTACTTCTCACGGCTCTTTCTGCACTTCTACTGTCTCTTTATACACCCTCTCTAGCTTCTTTCTGCACCTCTCTTGCCTCTTTCTGCACTTCTATTGACTCTTTCTGCACTTCTCCTGTCTCTTTCTGCACCTCTCTTGCTTCTTTCTGTACCTCTCTTGCTTCTTTCTGTACCATTCTTGCTGCTTTCTGGACATCTCTTGCCTCTTTTTGCACTTCTCTTGCATATTTCTGTACCTTTCTTCCTCTTTCTGCATCTTTCTTCCTCTTTCTGCACTTCTCATGCCTCTTTCTGCAGTTCTCTTACATCTTTCTTCACTTCTCTCGCCTCTTTCTGCACCTCTCTTGCTTCTTTCTGCACTTCTTTTTCCTCTTTCTGCACCTCTCTTGCTTCTTTCTGCACCTCTTTTGCTTCTTTCTGAACCTCTCTTGCCTCTTTTCACAGATCTCTTGCATATTTCTTCACTTCTCTTGCCTATTTTTGCACCACTCTTGCATCTTTCTGCACTTCTCTTGTCTCTTTCTGCACCTCTCTTGCCTCTTTCTGCACTTCTCTAGTTTCTTTCTGCACCTCTCTTATGTCCTTCTGCACCTCTCTTGCTTCATTCTGCACCAGTCTTGCTTCTTTCTGTACCTCTCTTGCCTCTTTCATCACTTCTCTAGCTTCTTTCTGTACCTCGCTTGCTTTTTTCGGCAATTCTATTGCTTCTTTCTACACCTTTCTTCCTCTTTCTGCACTTATCTTGCCTCTTTCTGCATTTCTCTTGCTTCTTTCTGCACTTGTCCTGCTTCTTTCTGCACCTCTCGTCCTCTTTCTGCACTTCTCTTGCCTCCTTCTGCACTTCCCTTGCTTCTTTCTGCACTGTTCTTACTCTTTCAGCATTTCTCTTCACTCTTTCTGCACATTTCTTCCTTTTTCTCACCCCTCTTGCTTCTTTGTGCTCCTCGGTTGCTTCTTTCTGTACCTCTCTTGCTCTTTGTGCACCTTTCTTCCCTCTTTCTGCACCTCTCCCTGACCTCTTTCTGCACCTATCTTCCTCTTTCTGCAGTTTTCTTGCTTCTTTCTGCACTTCTCTTGCCTCTTTCTGTATCTCTCTTGCTTCTTTCTGCACTTCTCTTGCCTCTTTCTGTACCTCTCTTGCTTCTTTCTGCACTTCTCTTGCCTCTTTCTGTACCTCTCATGCCTCTTTCTGCGCTTCTCCTGTCTCTATCTGCACCTCCCTTGCTTCTTTCTGCACTTCTCTAGCCTCTTTTTGCATTTCTCTTACCTCTTTCTGTAAGTCTCATACCTCTTTCTTCACATTTCTTCTTCTTTCTGCACTTCTCTTTCCTCTTTCTGCACTTCTCTGACCCCTTTCTTCAATTCTCATGCCTTTTGCTGTACTTCTGCTGTCTCTTTATACACCTGTCTAGCTTCTTTCAGCACCACTCTTGCCTCTTTCTGCACTTCCCTTGCCTTTTTCTGCACCTCTCTTGCCTCTTTATGAACTTCTCCTGATCTTTCAGAACCTCTCTTGCTTCTTTCGGCACCTCTCTTGTCTCTTTCAGGACTACTCTTAGCTCTTTCTGCACTTTTCGTGCCTCTTTCTGTACCTTTCTTCCTCTATCTGCACCTTTCTTCCTCTTTCTTCACTTCTCTTGCCTCTTTCTGCTCCTCTCTTGCCTCTTTCAGGACCTCTCTTGCTTCTTTCTGCACCTATCTTGCTTCTTTCTGCATCTCTCTTGCCTCTTTCATCACTTCTTCAGATTCTTTCTGGACCTCTCTTGCTTTTTCCTGCACTACTCTTGCTTCTTTCTGCACCTTTCTTCCTCTTTCTGCACTTATATTGCGTCTTTCTACATTTCTCTTGCTTCTTTCTCCACTTCCCTTGCTTCTTTCTGCACCTTTCTTCCTCTTTCTGCTCTTGTCTTGCCTCTTTCTGTACCTTTCTTCCTCTTTCTGTTCCTCTCTTGCTTCTTTCTGCTCCTCGCTTGCTTCTTTCTGCACCCCCTACTACTTCTTTCTGCACTTTTATTCCCTCTTGCTGCAACTCTCTCTGACCTCTTTCTGCACCTCTCTTCCTCTTTCTGCAGTTCTCTTGCTTCTTTCTGCACTTCGCTTGCATCGTTCTGCACTTCTTTTGTCTCTCCCTGCAACTTTTTTGCATCTTTCTGCACCTCTCTTGCTTCTTTCTGCACTTCTCTTGCCTCGTTCTGCGCTTCTCTTGCCTCTTTCTGCACCGATCTTACATCTTCCTGCACATTTCTTCCTCTTTCAGCACCTCTATTGCTTATTTCTGCACTTCTCTTGCCTCTTTCTGCACTTCACTTGCCTCTTTCTGCAATTCTCATGCCTTTTTCTGCACTTTTGCTCTCTCTTTATATACCTCTCTAGCTTTTTCTGCACCTCTCTTGCTTCTTCGTGCACTTCTCTATCCTCTTACTGCACCTCTCTTGCTTCTTTCTGCACTTCTCTTGCCTCTTTCTGTACCTCCCTTGCCTCTTTCTGCACTTCATGTGTCTCTCTCTGCACCTCTATTGCTTCTTTCTGCACCTCTCTTGCTTCTTTCTGCACTTCTCTAGCCTCTTTCTGTACTTGTCTTGCCTCTTTCTATACATCTCTTACCACTTACTGCACATTTCTTCCACTTTCAACACCTCTATTGCTTCTCTCTGCACTTCCCTTGCCTCTTTCTATAATTCTCATGCCTTTTTCTGCACTTTTGCTCTCTCTTTATACACCTCTCTTGCTTCTTCCTGCACCTCTCTTGCTTCTTTCTGCACTTCTCTTGCCTCTTACTATACTTCTTTTGCTTCTTTCTGCACCTCTCTTGCTTCTTTCTGCACTTCTCTAGCCTCTTTCTGTACTTGTCTTGCCTCTTTCTGTACCTCTCTTACCACTTTCTCCACATTTCTTCCACTTTCAACACCTCTCTTGCTTCTTTCTGTACCCCTCTTGCTTCTTTGTCTACGCCTCTCTTGCCTCTTCCTGCACCTCTCTTTCTTCTTTCTGCACCACTCTTCCTTCTTTCTGCAACTTTCTTCCTCTTTCTGCATTTCTCTTGCCTCTTTCTGCACTTGTCTTGTTTCTTTCTGCACCTCTCTTTTACTTTCTGCACCCCTCTTGCCTCTTTCTGCTCATCTCTTGCATCTTTCTGCACCTCTCTTGCCACTTTCTGTACCTTTTTACTTCTTACTGCACCTCACTTGCTTCTTTCTGCTCCTCTCTTGCTTCTTTCTGTAATTCTCTTGACTCTTTCTGTACCACATTTGCCTCTTTCTCTACCTCCCTTGACTCTTTCTGCACCTTTCCTGCTTATTTCTAAACCTCTCTTGCTTCTTTCTGTACCCCTCTTGCTTCTTTGTGCGCCTCTCTTGCCTCTTTCTGCACTTCTATTGCCTCTTTCTCCACCTCTCTTGCATCTTTCTGTACTTCTCCTGTCTCTTTCTGCACCTCTGTTGCTTCTTTCTGCACCTCTCTTGCCTCTTTATCCACATTTCTTCCTCTTTCAGAAAATCTATTGCTTCTTTATGCACTTCTCTTGCCTCTTTCTGCACTTCCCTTGCCTCTTTCTGCAATTCTCATGCCTTTTTCTGCACTTTTTCTCTCTCTTTATATACCTCTCTAGCTTCTTTCTTCACCTCTCTTGCTTCTTTCTGCACTTCTCTTGCCTCTTACTGTAGTTCTTTTGCTTCTTTCTGCACTTCTCTTGCCTCTTTCTGTACCTCTCTTGCCTCTTTCTGCACTTCTCTTGTCTCTCTCTGCACCTCTCTTGCTTCTTTCTGCACTTCTCTAGCCTCTTTCTGTACTTGTCTTGCCTCTTTCTGTACCTCTCTTGCCACTTTCTGCACATTTCTTCCACTTTCAACACCTCTATTGCTTCTTTCTGCACTTCTCCAGCCTCTTTCTGTACTTGTCTTGCCTCTTTCTGTACCTCTCTTACCACTTTCTGCACATTTCTTCCACTTTCAACACCTCTATTGCTTCTTTCTGCACTTCTCTTGCCTCTTTCTGCACTTCTCATGGCTCTTTCTGCACTTCTATTGCCTCTTTTTGCACATCTTGCCTCTTTCTGCACTTCTCCTGTCTCATTCTGCACATCTCTTGCTTCTTTATGAACCTCTCTTGCTGCTTTCTGGACTTCTCTTGCCCCTTTTTGCACTTCTCTGGCATCTTTCTGTACCTTTCTTCCTCTTTCTACATCTTTCTTCCTCTTTCTGCACTTCTCTTGCCTCTTTCTGCAGTTCTCTTACATCTTTCTTCACTTTTCTTGCCTCTTTCTGCACCTCTCTTGTTTCTTTATGCACGTCGTTTGCCTCTTTCTGCACATCTCTTGCCTTTGTATGCACTTCTCTTGTCTCTCTCTGTACCTCTCTTGCTTTTTCTGCACCTTTCTTCATATCTTTACACCTTCTCTTGCCTGCTTCTGCATTTCTCTTGCTTCTTTCTGCATCTCTCATCCTCTTTCTGCAATTCTCTTGCATCTTTCTGCACTTCCCTTGCTTCCTTCTGCACTGGTCTTCCTCTTTCTGTTCTTCTCTTACCTGTTTCTGCACCTTTCTTCCTTTTTCTCATCCCTCTTGCTTCTTTCTTCACCTCTCTTGCTTCTTTCTGCAACTCTCTTCCCTCTATCTGCACCTCTCTCTGACCTCTTTCTGTACCTTTCTTCCTCTTTCTGCAGTTCTCTTGCTTCTTTCTGCACTTCTCCTGCCTCTTTCTGTACCTCTCTTGCTTCTTTCTGCACTTCTCTTGCCTCTTTCTGTACCTCTATTACCTCTTTCTGCACTTCTCTTGCCTCTTTCTATACCTCTCTTGCCTCTTTCTGCACATCTCCTGTCTCTATCTGCACCTCTCTTGCTTCTTTCTGCACCTCTCTTGCTTCTTTCTGCACTTCTCTTGCTTCTTTCTGGGCCACTCTTGCTTATTTCTGCACTTCTCTTGCTTCTTTCTGCACCTGTCTTCCTCTTTTTTCACTTATCTTGCCTCTGTCTGCATTTCTCTTGCATCTTTCTACACTTCTCTTGATTCTTTTGCACCTTTTTTCCTCTTTCTGCACTTCTCTTGCCTCTTTCTGCATCTCTCTTGCTTCTTTCTGTGCCTTTCTTCTTCTTTCTGAACTTTTCTTGCCTCTTTCTGCACTTCCCTTGCTTTGTTCAATACATTTCATCCTCTTTCTGCTCCTCTCTTGCTTCTTTCTGCTCCTCTCTTGCTTCTTTCTGTACTCTCTTCCCTCTTTCTGTACCTCTCTTACCTCTTTCTGTACCTTTTTTCTCTTTCTGCAGCTCCCTTGCTTCTTTCTGCACTTCTCTTCCTTTTTCTTCACCTCTCTTCCTTCTTTCTGTACTTGTCTTGCCTCTTTCTGTACCACTTTTGCCTCTTTCTGCACTTCTCTTGTCTCTTTCTGTACCTCTCTTGCTTCTTTCAGTACCTCTTTTGCTTCTTTCTGCACTTCTCTTGCCTCTTTCTCCAATTCTCTTGCCTCTTTCTGCACCTCTCTGACCTCTTTCTGCACATTTCTTCGTCTTTCAGCATCTCTATTGCTTATTTCTGCATTTCTATTGCCTCTTTCTGCACTTGTCTTGCCTTTTTCTGCACTTCTCCTGCCTCTTTCTACACCTCTCTTGCTTCTTTCCCCACCTCTCCTGCTTCTTTCTGCATCTCACTTCTTTCTGCACATCTCCTGCTTCTTTCTGCACCTCTCTTGCTGCACCTTTCTTGCTTCATTCTGCACCTCTCTTGCCTCTTTCTGCACCTCTCTTGCTTCTTCTGCACCACTCTTGCTTCTTTCTGTACCTCTCTTGCGTCTTTCTGTGCCTTTCTTCTTCTTTCTGAACTTTTCTTGCCTCTTTCTGCACTTTCCTTGCTTTGTTCTATACTTTTCATCCTCTTTCTGCTCCTCTCTTGCTTCTTTCTGCTCCTCTCTTGCTTCTTTCTGTACTTTCTTCCCTCTTTCTGCACCTCTCTTACCTCTTTCTGTACCTTTTTTTCTCTTTCTGCAGCTCCCTTGCTTCTTTCTGCACTTCTCTTGCCTTTTTCTTCACCTCTCTTCCTTCTTTCTGTACTTGTCTTGCCTCTTTCTGTACCACTTTGCCTCTTTCTGCACTTCTCTTGTCTCTTTCTGTACCTCTCTTGCTTCTTTCAGTACCTCGTTTGCTTCTTTCTGCACTTCTCTTGCCTCTTTCTCCAATTATCTTGCCTCTTTCTGCACCTCTCTGACCACTTTCTGCACATTTCTTCGTCTTTCGTCATCTCTTTTGCTTATTTCTGCATTTCTATTGCCTCTTTCTGCACTTGTCTTGCCTTTTTCTGCACTTCTCTTGCCTCTTTCTACACCTCTCTTGCTTCTTTCCCCACCCCTCCTGCTTCTTTCTGCATCTCACTTCTTTCTGCACATCTCCTGCTTCTTTCTGTACCTCTCTTGCTGCACCTTTCTTGCTTCATTCTGCACCTCTCTTGCCTCTTTCTGCACCTCTCTTGCTTATTCTGCATCACTCCTTCTTTCTGTACCTCTCTTGCTTCTTTGTGCACCTCTCTTGCCTCTTTCTGTATTTCTCTTGCTTCTTTCTGTACCTTTCTTCCTCTTTCTGCACTTCTCTTGCCTCTTTCTGCACCTCTCTTGCCTCTTACTATACCACACTCTTTTCATTCTGCACCTCTCTTGCCTCTTACTGTACCTCACAAGCCTATTTCTGCACCTTACTCTGTTCTTTCTGTACCTTTCTTGCTTCTTTCTGCACCTTTCTGCATTTTACTGGCTCTTTCTGCACCTCTCTTGTTTCTTTCTGCACATGTTTTGCCTCTTTGTGCATCTTGCTTGCCTCTGTCTGTACTTCTCTTGCCTCTTTCTGCACCTCTGTTGCTTTTTCATGCATTTCTCTTACCTCTTTTCTTCCTCTCTTGCCTCTTTCTGCACTTTTCTTGCCTCTTTCTGCACCTCTCTTGCTTCTATTTGCACCTCTCCTGCTTCTTTCTGCACCTCACTAGCTTCTTTCTGCACCTCTCTTACTTCCTTCTGTACATCTATTGCCTCTTTCTGTACCTTTTCTTCTTTGTTCTGCACCTCTCTTGCCTCTTTCTGCACCTCTCTTGCCTCTTTCTGCACCTCAGTCTCTTCTTTCTGCTCCTCTCTGATTTCTTTCTGCACCTCTCTTGCTTCTTTATGCACTCCTCTTGCTTCTTTCTGCACTTCTCTTGCTTTTTCTGTACCTTTCTTCCTCTTTCTGCATTTCTCTTGCATCTTTCTTCACTTCTCTTGACTCATCCTGCACCTCTCTTGCTTCTTTCTGCACTTCTCTTGCCTCTTTCTGCACTTCTCTTGTCTCTTTCTTCACCTCTCTTGCTTCTTTCTGCACCTCTCTTGCTTCTTTCTGCACCTGTCTTGCATCTTCCTGCACCTCTCTTGCCTCTTTCATCACTTCTCTTGCTTCTTTCTGGGCCACTCTTGCTTATTTCTGCACTTATCTTGCTTCTTTCTGCACCTGTCTTCCTCTTTCTTCACTTATCTTGCCTCTGTCTACATTTCTCTTGCTTCTTTCTACACTTCTCTTGCTTCTTTCTACACCTTTCTTCCTCTTTCTGCATGTCTCTTGCCTCTTTCTGTATTTCTCTTGCTTCTTTCTGTGCCTTTCTTTCTTCTTTCTGCACTTTTCTTGCCGCTCTCTGCACCTCTCTTACCATTTTTTGCATATTTCTTCCACTTTCAACACCTCTATTGCTTCTTTCTGCACTTCTCTTGCCTTTTTCTGCACTTCTATTGTTTCCTTATGCACCTTTCTCGCTTCTTTCTGCACCTCTCTTGCTTCTTTCCGCACCTGTCTTGCTTCTTTCTGTACCTCTTCTGCCTCTTTCTTCACTTCTCTAGCTTCTTTCTGTACCTCTCTTGCTTTTTTCTGCACTTCTATTGCTTTTTTCTGCACCTTTCATCCTCTTTCTGCACTTATCTTGCCTCTTTCTGCATTTCTCTGGCTTCTTTCTGCACTTCTCCTGCTCCTTTCTGCACCTTTCTTCCTATTTCTGCACCTTCTCTTGCCTCTTTCTGTATTTCTCTTGCTTCTTTCTGCACCTCTTGTGCTCTTTCTGCACTTCTCTTGCCTCCTTCTGCACTTCTCATGCCTCTTTCTGTACTTCTACTGTCTCTTTATACAACTCTCTAGCTTCTTTCTGTACCTCTCTTGCCTCTTTCTGCATTTCTCTTGCATCTTTCTGCGCCTTTTGTACTTCTTTCTGCACTTCTCTTGTCTCTTTCTCCACTCCCCTTGCTTCTTTCTGTACGTTTCTTCCTGTTTCTGCTTTTTCTTGCCGCTTTCTGCACCTTTCTTCCTCTTTCTGTACTTCTCTTGCCTCTTTCTGCACTTCTCTTGTCTTTCTCTGCACCTCTCTTCCCTTTTTCTGCATCTCTCTTGCTTCTTTCTGTACTTCTCTACCCTCTTTCTGTACTTCTCTTACCTCTTTCTGCACATTTTGTCCTCTTTCAGCACCTTCCTTCCTCTTTCTGCACTTATCTTGCCTCTTTCTGCATCTCTCCTGCTTCTTTCTTCAGCTCTCTTGTTTCTTTCTCGCCTTTCTTCCTCTTGCTGCGCGACTCTTGCCTCTTTCTGCACCTTTCTTCTTCTTTCTAGAGTTCTCTTGCTTCTTCTGCACTTCTCTTGCCTCTTTCTGCACTTCCCATGCTTCTTTCTGTACCTTTCTTCCTCTTTCTGCACCTCTCTTACCTCTTCATGCACATCTCTTCCTCTTTCAGCACTTCTATTGTTTCTTTCTGCTCTGCTCTTGCCTCTTTCTGCACTTCTCTTGCCTTTTTCTTCACTTCTCGTCTCTTTCTGCACTTCTCCTGCCTTTTTCTGCACCTTTCGTCATCTTTCTGCACCTTTGTTCCTCTTTCTGTACCTCTCTTGCCTCTTTCCACACTTCTATTGCCTCTTTCTGCACCTCTCTCACATCTTTCTGTACTTCTCTTGCTTCTTTCTGCATCTCTCTTGCCTCTTTATCCAAATTTCTTCCTCTTTCAGCACATCTATTGCTTCTTTACACACTTCTCTTGCGTCTTTCTGCAGTTCTCTTGCCTTTTTCTGCAATTCTCATGCCTTTTTCTGCACTTTTGCTCTCTTTTTATAAACCTTTCTAGCTTCTTTCTGCACCTGTCTTGCTTCTTTCTGCACTTCTCTTGCCTCTTCCTGCACCTCTCTTGCTTCTTTCTGCACTTCTCTAGCCTCTTTCTGTACTTGTCTTGCCTCTTTCTGTACCTCTCTTGCCACTTTCTGCACATTTCTTCCACTTTCAACACCTCTATTGCTTCTTTCTGCACTTCTCCAGCCTCTTTCTGTACTTGTCTTGCCTCTTTCTGTACCTCTCTTACCACTTTCTGCACATTTCTTCCACTTTCAACACCTCTATTGCTTCTTTCTGCACTTCTCTTGCCTCTTTCTGCACTTCTCATGGCTCTTTCTGCACTTCTATTGCCTCTTTTTGCACATCTTGCCTCTTTCTGCACTTCTCCTGTCTCATTCTGCACATCTCTTGCTTCTTTATGAACCTCTCTTGCTGCTTTCTGGACTTCTCTTGCCCCTTTTTGCACTTCTCTGGCATCTTTCTGTACCTTTCTTCCTCTTTCTACATCTTTCTTCCTCTTTCTGCACTTCTCTTGCCTCTCTTTCTGCAGTTCTCTTACATCTTTCTTCACTTTTCTTGCCTCTTTCTGCACCTCTCTTGTTTCTTTATGCACGTCGCTTGCCTCTTTCTGCACATCTCTTGCCTTTGTATGCACTTCTCTTGTCTCTCTCTGTACCTCTCTTGCTTTTTCTGCACCTTTCTTCATATCTTTACACCTTCTCTTGCCTGCTTCTGCATTTCTCTTGCTTCTTTCTGCATCTCTCATCCTCTTTCTGCAATTCTCTTGCATCTTTCTGCACTTCCCTTGCTTCCTTCTGCACTGGTCTTCCTCTTTCTGTTCTTCTCTTACCTGTTTCTGCACCTTTCTTCCTTTTTCTCATCCCTCTTGCTTCTTTCTTCACCTCTCTTGCTTCTTTCTGCAACTCTCTTCCCTCTATCTGCACCTCTCTCTGACCTCTTTCTGTACCTTTCTTCCTCTTTCTGCAGTTCTCTTGCTTCTTTCTGCACTTCTCCTGCCTCTTTCTGTACCTCTCTTGCTTCTTTCTGCACTTCTCTTGCCTCTTTCTGTACCTCTATTACCTCTTTCTGCACTTCTCTTGCCTCTTTCTATACCTCTCTTGCCTCTTTCTGCACATCTCCTGTCTCTATCTGCACCTCTCTTGCTTCTTTCTGCACCTCTCTTGCTTCTTTCTGCACTTCTCTTGCTTCTTTCTGGGCCACTCTTGCTTATTTCTGCACTTCTCTTGCTTCTTTCTGCACCTGTCTTCCTCTTTTTTCACTTATCTTGCCTCTGTCTGCATTTCTCTTGCATCTTTCTACACTTCTCTTGATTCTTTTTGCACCTTTTTTCCTCTTTCTGCACTTCTCTTGCCTCTTTCTGCATCTCTCTTGCTTCTTTCTGTGCCTTTCTTCTTCTTTCTGAACTTTTCTTGCCTCTTTCTGCACTTCCCTTGCTTTGTTCAATACATTTCATCCTCTTTCTGCTCCTCTCTTGCTTCTTTCTGCTCCTCTCTTGCTTCTTTCTGTACTCTCTTCCCTCTTTCTGTACCTCTCTTACCTCTTTCTGTACCTTTTTTTCTCTTTCTGCAGCTCCCTTGCTTCTTTCTGCACTTCTCTTCCCTTTTTCTTCACCTCTCTTCCTTCTTTCTGTACTTGTCTTGCCTCTTTCTGTACCACTTTTGCCTCTTTCTGCACTTCTCTTGTCTCTTTCTGTACCTCTCTTGCTTCTTTCAGTACCTCTTTTGCTTCTTTCTGCACTTCTCTTGCCTCTTTCTCCAATTTTCTTGCCTCTTTCTGCACCTCTCTGACCTCTTTCTGCACATTTCTTCGTCTTTCAGCATCTCTATTGCTTATTTCTGCATTTCTATTGCCTCTTTCTGCACTTGTCTTGCCTTTTTCTGCACTTCTCCTGCCTCTTTCTACACCTCTCTTGCTTCTTTCCCCACCTCTCCTGCTTCTTTCTGCATCTCACTTCTTTCTGGACATCTCCTGCTTCTTTCTGCACCTCTCTTGCTGCACCTTTCTTGCTTCATTCTGCACCTCTCTTGCCTCTTTCTGCACCTCTCTTGCTTCTTCTGCACCACTCTTGCTTCTTTCTGTACCTCTCTTGCGTCTTTCTGTGCCTTTCTTCTTCTTTCTGAACTTTTCTTGCCTCTTTCTGCACTTTCCTTGCTTTGTTCTATACTTTTCATCCTCTTTCTGCTCCTCTCTTGCTTCTTTCTGCTCCTCTCTTGCTTCTTTCTGTACTTTCTTCCTCTTTCTGCACCTCTCTTACCTCTTTCTGTACCTTTTTTTCTCTTTCTGCAGCTCCCTTGCTTCTTTCTGCACTTCTCTTGCCTTTTTCTTCACCTCTCTTCCTTCTTTCTGTACTTGTCTTGCCTCTTTCTGTACCACTTTTGCCTCTTTCTGCACTTCTCTTGTCTCTTTCTGTACCTCTCTTGCTTCTTTCAGTACCTCGTTTGCTTCTTTCTGCACTTCTCTTGCCTCTTTCTCCAATTATCTTGCCTCTTTCTGCACCTCTCTGACCACTTTCTGCACATTTCTTCGTCTTTCGTCATCTCTTTTGCTTATTTCTGCATTTCTATTGCCTCTTTCTGCACTTGTCTTGCCTTTTTCTGCACTTCTCTTGCCTCTTTCTACACCTCTCTTGCTTCTTTCCCCACCCCTCCTGCTTCTTTCTGCATCTCACTTCTTTCTGCACATCTCCTGCTTCTTTCTGTACCTCTCTTGCTGCACCTTTCTTGCTTCATTCTGCACCTCTCTTGCCTCTTTCTGCACCTCTCTTGCTTATTCTGCATCACTCCTTCTTTCTGTACCTCTCTTGCTTCTTTGTGCACCTCTCTTGCCTCTTTCTGTATTTCTCTTGCTTCTTTCTGTACCTTTTCTTCCTCTTTCTGCACTTCTCTTGCCTCTTTCTGCACCTCTCTTGCCTCTTACTATACCACACTCTTTTCATTCTGCACCTCTCTTGCCTCTTACTGTACCTCACAAGCCTATTTCTGCACCTTACTCTGTTCTTTCTGTACCTTTCTTGCTTCTTTCTGCACCTTTCTGCATTTTACTGGCTCTTTCTGCACCTCTCTTGTTTCTTTCTGCACATGTTTTGCCTCTTTGTGCATCTTGCTTGCCTCTGTCTGTACTTCTCTTGCCTCTTTCTGCACCTCTGTTGCTTTTTCATGCATTTCTCTTACCTCTTTTTCTTCCTCTCTTGCCTCTTTCTGCACTTTTCTTGCCTCTTTCTGCACCTCTCTTGCTTCTATTTGCACCTCTCCTGCTTCTTTCTGCACCTCACTAGCTTCTTTCTGCACCTCTCTTACTTCCTTCTGTACATCTATTGCCTCTTTCTGTACCTTTCTTCTTTGTTCTGCACCTCTCTTGCCTCTTTCTGCACCTCTCTTGCCTCTTTCTGCACCTCAGTCTCTTCTTTCTGCTCCTCTCTGATTTCTTTCTGCACCTCTCTTGCTTCTTTATGCACTCCTCTTGCTTCTTTCTGCACTTCTCTTGCTTTTTTCTGTACCTTTCTTCCTCTTTCTGCATTTCTCTTGCATCTTTCTTCACTTCTCTTGACTCATCCTGCACCTCTCTTGCTTCTTTCTGCACTTCTCTTGCCTCTTTCTGCACTTCTCTTGTCTCTTTCTTCACCTCTCTTGCTTCTTTCTGCACCTCTCTTGCTTCTTTCTGCACCTGTCTTGCATCTTCCTGCACCTCTCTTGCCTCTTTCATCACTTCTCTTGCTTCTTTCTGGGCCACTCTTGCTTATTTCTGCACTTATCTTGCTTCTTTCTGCACCTGTCTTCCTCTTTCTTCACTTATCTTGCCTCTGTCTACATTTCTCTTGCTTCTTTCTACACTTCTCTTGCTTCTTTCTACACCTTTCTTCCTCTTTCTGCATGTCTCTTGCCTCTTTCTGTATTTCTCTTGCTTCTTTCTGTGCCTTTCTTCTTCTTTCTGCACTTTTCTTGCCGCTCTCTGCACCTCTCTTACCATTTTTTGCATATTTCTTCCACTTTCAACACCTCTATTGCTTCTTTCTGCACTTCTCTTGCCTTTTTCTGCACTTCTATTGTTTCCTTATGCACCTTTCTCGCTTCTTTCTGCACCTCTCTTGCTTCTTTCCGCACCTGTCTTGCTTCTTTCTGTACCTCTTCTGCCTCTTTCTTCACTTCTCTAGCTTCTTTCTGTACCTCTCTTGCTTTTTCTGCACTTCTATTGCTTTTTTCTGCACCTTTCATCCTCTTTCTGCACTTATCTTGCCTCTTTCTGCATTTCTCTGGCTTCTTTCTGCACTTCTCCTGCTCCTTTCTGCACCTTTCTTCCTATTTCTGCACCTTCTCTTGCCTCTTTCTGTATTTCTCTTGCTTCTTTCTGCACCTCTTGTGCTCTTTCTGCACTTCTCTTGCCTCCTTCTGCACTTCTCATGCCTCTTTCTGTACTTCTACTGTCTCTTTATACAACTCTCTAGCTTCTTTCTGTACCTCTCTTGCCTCTTTCTGCATTTCTCTTGCATCTTTCTGCGCCTTTTGTACTCTTTCTGCACTTCTCTTGTCTCTTTCTCCACTCCCCTTGCTTCTTTCTGTACGTTTCTTCCTGTTTCTGCTTTTTTCTTGCCGCTTTCTGCACCTTTCTTCCTCTTTCTGTACTTCTCTTGCCTTTTTCTGCACTTCTCTTGTCTTTCTCTGCACCTCTCTTCCTTTTTCTGCATCTCTCTTGCTTCTTTCTGTACTTCTCTACCCTCTTTCTGTACTTCTCTTACCTCTTTCTGCACATTTTGTCCTCTTTCAGCACCTTCCTTCCTCTTTCTGCACTTATCTTGCCTCTTTCTGCATCTCTCCTGCTTCTTTCTTCAGCTCTCTTGTTTCTTTCTGCGCCTTTCTTCCTCTTGCTGCGCGACTCTTGCCTCTTTCTGCACCTTTCTTCTTCTTTCTAGAGTTCTCTTGCTTCTTCTGCACTTCTCTTGCCTCTTTCTGCACTTCCCATGCTTCTTTCTGTACCTTTCTTCCTCTTTCTGCACCTCTCTTACCTCTTCATGCACATCTCTTCCTCTTTCAGCACTTCTATTGTTTCTTTCTGCTCTGCTCTTGCCTCTTTCTGCACTTCTCTTGCCTTTTTCTTCACTTCTCGTCTCTTTCTGCACTTCTCCTGCCTTTTTCTGCACCTTTCGTCATCTTTCTGCACCTTTGTTCCTCTTTCTGTACCTCTCTTGCCTCTTTCCACACTTCTATTGCCTCTTTCTGCACCTCTTCACATCTTTCTGTACTTCTCTTGCTTCTTTCTGCATCTCTCTTGCCTCTTTATCCAAATTTCTTCCTCTTTCAGCACATCTATTGCTTCTTTACACACTTCTCTTGCGTCTTTCTGCACTTCTCTTGCCTTTTTCTGCAATTCTCATGCCTTTTTTCTGCACTTTTGCTCTCTTTTTATAAACCTTTCTAGCTTCTTTCTGCACCTGTCTTGCTTCTTTCTGCACTTCTCTTGCCTCTTCCTGCACCTCTCTTGCTTCTTTCTGCACTTCTATTGCCTCTTTCTGTACCTCTATTGCCTCTTTCTGCACTTCTCTTGTCTCTCTCTGCACCTCTCTTGCTTCTGTCAGCACCTCTCTTGCTTTTTTCTGTACTTCTCTAGCCTCTTTCTGTACTTGTCTTGCCTCTCTCTGCACCTCTCTTACCACTTTTTGCATATTTCTTCCACTTTCAACACCTCTATTGCTTCTTTCTGCACTTCTCTTGCCTCTTTCTGCACTTCTATTGTTTCTTTCTGCACCTTTCTCGCTTCTTTCTGCACCTCTCTTGCTTCTTTCTGCACCTGTCTTGCTTCTTTCTGTACCTCTTCTGCCTCTTTCTTCACTTCTCTAGCTTCTTTCTGTACCTCTCTTGTTTTTTTCTGCACTTCTATTGCTTCTTTCTGCACCTTTCATACTCTTTCTGCACTTATCTTGCTTCTTTCTGCATTTCTCTGGCTTTTTTCTGCACTTCTCCTGCTCCTTTCTGCACCTTTCTTCCTATTTCTGCACCTTCTCTTGCCTCTTTCTGCATTTCTCTTGCTTCTTTCTGCACCTCTCGTGCTCTTTCTGCACTTCTCTTGCCTCCTTCTGCACTTCTCATGCCTCTTTCTGTACTTCTACTGTCTCTTTATACAACTCTCTAGCTTCTTTCTGTACCTCTCTTGCCTCTTTCTGCATTTCTCTTGCATCTTTTTGCGCCTTTTGTACTCTTTCTGCACTTCTCTTGCCTCTTTCTCCACTCCCCTTGCTTCTTTCTGTACGTTTCTTCCTGTTTCTGCTTTTTTCTTGCCGCTTTCTGCACCTTTCTTCCTCTTTCTGTACCTCTCTTGCCTCTTTCTGCACTTCTCTTGTCTTTCTCTGCACCTCTCTTCCTTTTTCTGCATCTCTCTTGCTTCTTTCTGTACTTCTCTAGCCTCTTTCTGTACTTCTCTAGCCTCTTTCTGTACTTCTCTTACCTCTTTCTGCACATTTCGTCCTCTTTCAGCACCTCTTTTGCTTCTTTCTGCACTTCTCTTGCTGCTTTCTGACTTCTCATGCCTCTTTCTGCACTTCTACTGCCTCTTTATACACCTCTCTAGCTTCTTTCTGCAACTCTCTTGCCTCTTTCTGTATTTCTATTGCCACTTTCTGCACCTCTCTTGCATCTCTCTGTACTTCTCCTGTCTCTTTCTGCACCTCTCTTGCTTCTTTCTGCACATCTCTTGCCTCTTTATCCAAATTTCTTCCTCTTTCAGCACATCTATTGCTTTTTTCCGCACTTCTCTTGCCTCTTTCTGTACCTCTCTTGCCTCTTTATGCACTTCTCTTGTCTCTCTCTGCACCTCTTTTGCTTCTTTTTGCACCGCTCTTGCTTCTTTCTGCAGTTCTCTAGCCTCTTTCTGTACTTGTCTTGCCTCTTTCTGTACCTCTCTTACCACTTTCTGCACATTTCTTCCACTTTCAACACCTCTTTTGCTTCTTTCTGCACTTCTCTTGCTGCTTTCTGACTTCTCATGCCTCTTTCTGCACTTCTACTGCCTCTTTATACACCTCTCTAGCTTCTTTCTGCACCTCTCTTGCCTCTTTCTGCACTTCTATTGACTCTTTCTGCACTTCTCCTATCTCTTTCTGCACCTCTCTTGCTTCTTTCTGTACCTCTCTTGCTTCTTTCTGTACCATTCTTGCTGCTTTCTGGACATCTCTTGCCTCTTTTTGCACTTCTCTTGCATATTTCTGTACCTTTCTTCCTCTTTCTGCATCTTTCTTCCTCTTTCTGCACTTCTCATGCCTCTTTCTGCAGTTCTCTTACATCTTTCTTCACTTCTCTCGCCTCTTTCTGCACCTCTCTTGCTTCTTTCTGCACTTCTTTTTCCTCTTTCTGCACATCTCTTGCCTCTTTCTGCACTTCTCTTGTTTCTTTTTGCACCTCTCTTGCTTCTTTCTGCACCTCTTTTGCTTCTTTCTGCACCTCTCTTGCCTCTTTTCACAGATCTCTTGCATATTTCTTCACTTCTCTTGCCTATTTTTGCACCACTCTTGCATCTTTCTGCACTTCTCTTGTCTCTTTCTGCACCTCTCTTGCCTCTTTCTGCACTTCTCTAGTTTCTTTCTGCACCTCTCTTACGTCCTTCTGCACCTCTCTTGCTTCATTCTGCACCAGTCTTGCTTCTTTCTGTACCTCTCTTGCCTCTTTCATCACTTCTCTAGCTTTTTTCTGTACCTCCCTTGCTTTTTTTGGCAATTCTATTGCTTCTTTCTACACCTTTCTTCCTCTTTATGCACTTATCTTGCCTCTTTCTGCATTTCTCTTGCTTCTTTCTGCACTTGTCCTGCTTCTTTCTGCACCTCTCGTCCTCTTTCTGCACTTCTCTTGCCTCCTTCTGCACTTCCCTTGCTTCTTTCTGCACTGTTCTTACTCTTTCAGCATTTCTCTTCACTCTTTCTGCACATTTCTTCCTTTTTATCACCCCTCTTGCTTCTTTCTGCTCCTCGGTTGCTTCTTTCTGTACCTCTCTTGCTTCTTTGTGCACCTTTCTTCCCTCTTTCTGCACCTCTCCTGACCTCTTTCTGCACCTATCTTCCTCTTTCTGCAGTTTTCTTGCTTCTTTCTGCACTTCTCTTGCCTCTTTCTGTATCTCTCTTGCTTCTTTCTGCACTTCTCTTGCCTCTTTCTGTACCTCTCTTGCTTCTTTCTGCACTTCTCTTGCCTCTTTCTGTACCTCTCATGCCTCTTTCTGCGCTTCTCCTGTCTCTATCTGCACCTCTATTGCTTCTTTCTGCACCTCCCTTGCTTCTTTCTGCACTTCTCTAGCCTCTTTTTGCATTTCTCTTACCTCTTTCTGTAAGTCTCATACCTCTTTCTTCACATTTCTTCTTCTTTCTGCACTTCTCTTGCCTCTTTTTGCACTTCTCTTGCCTCTTTCTGCACTTCTCTTGCCTCTTTTTGCACTTCTCTTGCCTCTTTCTGTACTTGTCTTGCCTCTTTCTATACATCTCTTACCACTTACTGCACATTTCTTCCACTTTCAACACCTCTATTGCTTCTCTCTGCACTTCCCTTGCCTCTTTCTATAATTCTCATGCCTTTTTCTGCACTTTTGCTCTCTCTTTATACACCTCTCTTGCTTCTTCCTGCACCTCTCTTGCTTCTTTCTGCACTTCTCTTGCCTCTTACTATACTTCTTTTGCTTCTTTCTGCACCTCTCTTGCTTCTTTCTGCACTTCTCTAGCCTCTTTCTGTACTTGTCTTGCCTCTTTCTGTACCTCTCTTACCACTTTCTCCACATTTCTTCCACTTTCAACACCTCTCTTGCTTCTTTCTGTACCCCTCTTGCTTCTTTGTGCGCCTCTCTTGCCTCTTCCTGCACCTCTCTTTCTTCTTTCTGCACCACTCTTCCTTCTTTCTGCAACTTTCTTCCTCTTTCTGCATTTCTCTTGCCTCTTTCTGCACTTGTCTTGTTTCTTTCTGCACCTCTCTTTTTACTTTCTGCACCCCTCTTGCCTCTTTCTGCTCATCTCTTGCGTCTTTCTGCACCTCTCTTGCCACTTTCTGTACCTTTTTACTTCTTACTGCACCTCACTTGCTTCTTTCTGCTCCTCTCTTGCTTCTTTCTGTAATTCTCTTGACTCTTTCTGTACCACATTTGCCTCTTTCTCTACCTCCCTTGACTCTTTCTGCACCTCTCCTGCTTATTTCTAAACCTCTCTTGCTTCTTTCTGTACCCCTCTTGCTTCTTTGTGCGCCTCTCTTGCCTCTTTCTGCACTTCTATTGCCTCTTTCTCCACCTCTCTTGCATCTTTCTGTACTTCTCCTGTCTCTTTCTGCACCTCTGTTGCTTCTTTCTGCACCTCTCTTGCCTCTTTATCCACATTTCTTCCTCTTTCAGAAAATCTATTGCTTCTTTATGCACTTCTCTTGCCTCTTTCTGCACTTCCCTTGCCTCTTTCTGCAATTCTCATGCCTTTTTCTGCACTTTTTCTCTCTCTTTATATACCTCTCTAGCTTCTTTCTTCACCTCTCTTGCTTCTTTCTGCACTTCTCTTGCCTCTTACTGTAGTTCTTTTGCTTCTTTCTGCACTTCTCTTGCCTCTTTCTGTACCTCTCTTGCCTCTTTCTGCACTTCTCTTGTCTCTCTCTGCACCTCTCTTGCTTCTTTCTGCACTTCTCTAGCCTCTTTCTGTACTTGTCTTGCCTCTTTCTGTACCTCTCTTGCCACTTTCTGCACATTTCTTCCACTTTCAACACCTCTATTGCTTCTTTCTGCACTTCTCCAGCCTCTTTCTGTACTTGTCTTGCCTCTTTCTGTACCTCTCTTACCACTTTCTGCACATTTCTTCCACTTTCAACACCTCTATTGCTTCTTTCTGCACTTCTCTTGCCTCTTTCTGCACTTCTCATGGCTCTTTCTGCACTTCTATTGCCTCTTTTTGCACATCTTGCCTCTTTCTGCACTTCTCCTGTCTCATTCTGCACATCTCTTGCTTCTTTCTGAACCTCTCTTGCTGCTTTCTGGACTTCTCTTGCCCCTTTTTGCACTTCTCTGGCATCTTTCTGTACCTTTCTTCCTCTTTCTACATCTTTCTTCCTCTTTCTGCACTTCTCTTGCCTCTTTCTGCAGTTCTCTTACATCTTTCTTCACTTTTCTTGCCTCTTTCTGCACCTCTCTTGTTTCTTTATGCACTTCGTTTGCCTCCTTCTGCACATCTCTTGCCTTTGTATGCACTTCTCTTGTCTCTCTCTGTACCTCTCTTGCTTTTTCTGCACCTTTCTTCATATCTTTACACCTTCTCTTGCCTGCTTCTGCATTTCTCTTGCTTCTTTCTGCATCTCTCATCCTCTTTCTGCAATTCTCTTGCCTCTTTCTGCACTTCCCTTGCTTCCTTCTGCACTGGTCTTCCTCTTTCTGTTCTTCTCTTACCTGTTTCTGCACCTTTCTTCCTTTTTCTCATCCCTCTTGCTTCTTTCTTCACCTCTCTTGCTTCTTTCTGCAACTCTCTTCCCTCTATCTGCACCTCTCTCTGACCTCTTTCTGTACCTTTCTTCCTCTTTCTGCAGTTCTCTTGCTTCTTTCTGCACTTCTCCTGCCTCTTTCTGTACCTCTCTTGCTTCTTTCTGCACTTCTCTTGCCTCTTTCTGTACCTCTATTACCTCTTTCTGCACTTCTGTTGCCTCTTTCTATACCTCTCTTGCCTCTTTCTGCACATCTCCTGTCTCTATCTGCACCTCTCTTGCTTCTTTCTGCACCTCTCTTGCTTCTTTCTGCACTTCTCTTGCTTCTTTCTGGGCCACTCTTGCTTATTTCTGCACTTCTCTTGCTTCTTTCTGCACCTGTCTTCCTCTTTTTTCACTTATCTTGCCTCTGTCTGCATTTCTCTTGCTTCTTTCTACACTTCTCTTGATTCTTTTTGCACCTTTTTTCCTCTTTCTGCACTTCTCTTGCCTCTTTCTGCATCTCTCTTGCTTCTTTCTGTGCCTTTCTTCTTCTTTCTGAACTTTTCTTGCCTCTTTCTGCACTTCCCTTGCTTTGTTCTGTACATTTCATCCTCTTTCTGCTCCTCTCTTGCTTCTTTCTGCTCCTCTCTTGCTTCTTTCTGTACTCTCTTCCCTCTTTCTGTACCTCTCTTACCTCTTTCTGTACCTTTTGTCTCTTTCTGCAGCTCCCTTGCTTCTTTCTGCACTTCTCTTCCCTTTTTCTTCACCTCTCTTCCTTCTTTCTGTACTTGTCTTGCCTCTTTCTGTACCACTTTTGCCTCTTTCTGCACTTCTCTTGTCTCTTTCTGTACCTCTCTTGCTTCTTTCAGTACCTCTTTTGCTTCTTTCTGCACTTCTCTTGCCTCTTTCTCCAATTTTCTTGCCTCTTTCTGCACCTCTCTGACCTCTTTCTGCACATTTCTTCGTCTTTCAGCATCTCTATTGCTTATTTCTGCATTTCTATTGACTCTTTCTGCACTTGTCTTGCCTTTTTCTGCACTTCTCCTGCCTCTTTCTACACCTCTCTTGCTTCTTTCCCCACCTCTCCTGCTTCTTTCTGCATCTCACTTCTTTCTGCACATCTCCTGCTTCTTTCTGTACCTCTCTTGCTGCACCTTTCTTGCTTCATTCTGCACCTCTCTTGCCTCTTTCTGCACCTCTCTTGCTTCTTCTGCATCACTCTTGCTTCTTTCTGTACCTCTCTTGCTTCTTTGTGCACCTCTCTTGCCTCTTTCTGTATTTCTCTTGCTTCTTTCTGTACCTTTCTTCCTCTTTCTGCACTTCTCTTGCCTCTTTCTGCACCTCTCTTGCCTCTTACTATACCACACTCTTTTCATTCTGCACCTCTCTTGCCTCTTACTGTACCTCACAAGCCTATTTCTGCACCTTACTCTGTTCTTTCTGTACCTTTCTTGCTTCTTTCTGCACCTTTCTGCATTTTACTGGCTCTTTCTGCACCTCTCTTGTTTCTTTCTGCACATGTTTTGCCTCTTTGTGCATCTTGCTTGCCTCTTTCTGTACTTCTCTTGCCTCTTTCTGCACCTCTGTTGCTTTTTCATGCATTTCTCTTACCTCTTTTTCTTCCTCTCTTGCCTCTTTCTGCACTTTTCTTGCCTCTTTCTGCACCTCTCTTGCTTCTATTTGCACCTCTCCTGCTTCTTTCTGCACCTCACTAGCTTCTTTCTGCACCTCTCTTACTTCCTTCTGTACATCTATTGCCTCTTTCTGTACCTTTCTTCTTTGTTCTGCACCTCTCTTGCCTCTTTCTGCACCTCTCTTGCCTCTTTCTGCACCTCAGTCTCTTCTTTCTGCTCCTCTCTGATTTCTTTCTGCACCTCTCTTGCTTCTTTATGCACTCCTCTTGCTTCTTTCTGCACTTCTCTTGCTTTTTTCTGTACCTTTCTTCCTCTTTCTGCATTTCTCTTGCATCTTTCTTCACTTATCTTGACTCATCCTGCACCTCTCTTGCTTCTTTCTGCACTTCTCTTGCCTCTTTCTGCACTTCTCTTGTCTCTTTCTTCACCTCTCTTGCTTCTTTCTGCACCTCTCTTGCTTCTTTCTGCACCTGTCTTGCATCTTCCTGCACCTCTCTTGCCTCTTTCATCACTTCTCTTGCTTCTTTCTGGGCCACTCTTGCTTATTTCTGCACTTATCTTGCTTCTTTCTGCACCTGTCTTCCTCTTTCTTCACTTATCTTGCCTCTGTCTACATTTCTCTTGCTTCTTTCTACACTTCTCTTGCTTCTTTCTACACCTTTCTTCCTCTTTTCTGCATGTCTCTTGCCTCTTTCTGTATTTCTCTTGCATCTTTCTGTGCCTTTCTTCTTCTTTCTGCACTTTTCTTGCCTCTTTCTGCACTTCCCTTGCTTCGTTCTGTACCTTTCTTTCTCTTTCTGCTCCTCTCTTGCTTCTTTCTGCTCCTCTCTTGCTTCTTTCTGTACTTTCTTCCCTCTTTCTGCACCACTCTTCCCTCTTTCTGTACCTTTTTTTCCTCTTTCTGCAGCTCCCTTGCTTCTTTCGGCACTTCTCTTGCCTTTTTCTTCACCTCTCTTGCTTCTTTCTGTACTTGTCTTGCCTCTTTCTGTATCACTCTTGCCTCTTTCTGCACATCTCTTGTCTCTTTCTGTACCTCTCTTGCTTCTTTCAGTACCTCTTTTGCTTCTTTCTGCACTTCTCTTGCCTCTTTCTCCAATTTTCTTGCCTCTTTCTGCACCTCTCTGACCTCTTTCTGCACATTTCTTCCTCTTTCCGCATCTCTATTGCTTATTTCTGCACTTCTCTTGCCTCTTTCTGCCCTTCTCTAGCCTCTTTCTGTAGCTCCCTTGCTTGTTTCTGTACCTCTCTTGCCTCTTTCTGGACTTCTCTAGCCTCTTTCTGCACTTCTCTTGCCTCTTTCTGTACCTTTCTTCCTCTTTCTGCACCTCTCTTCCTCTTTCTGCACTTCTTTTGCCTCTTTCTGCACCTCTCCTGCTTCTTTCTGCACCTCTCTTGTTTCTTTCTGTGCCTTTCTTCCTCTTGCTGCATGTCTCTTGCCTCGTTTTGCACCTTTCTTCCTCTTTCTGCAGTTCTATTGCTTCTTTCTGCACTTCTGTTGCCTCTTTCTGCACTTATTTTGCTTCTTTCTGCACCTTTCTTCCTCTTTCTCCACTTCTCTTTGCTCTTTCTGCACTTCTCTTGCTTCTTTCTGCACCTTTCTTCTTCTTTCTGCACCTCTCTTACCTCTTTCTGCACATTTCTTCCTCTTTCAGCTCCTATATTGCTTCATTTTGCACTTCTCTTGCCTCTTTCTGTACTTCTCTTTCCTCTTTCTGCACTTCTCATGTCTCTTTCTGCACTTCCGTTGCATTTCACTGGCCCTTTCTTCCTCTTTCTGCATCATTGCTCCTCTTTCGGAACCTTTCTTCCTCTTTCTGCAGTTCTCTTGCTTCTTTATGCACTTCTCTTGCCTCCTTCTGTATGTCTCTTGCCTCTTTCTGCACTTCTTTTGTCTCTTTCTGTACCTCTCTTGCTTTTTTCTGCACCTCTCTTGCTTCTTTCTGTTCTTCTCTTGCCTCTTTTTTAACCTTTCTTCCTCTTTCTGCAGTTCTCTTGCTTTTTTCTGCACTACTCTTGCCTCCTTCTGTACATCTCTTGCCTCTTTCTGTAGTCCTTATGCCTTTGTCCACACTTCTGCTGTCTCTTTCTGCACCTCTCTTGTTTATTTCTGCAACTCTGTTGCATCTTTCTGCACTTCTCTTGCCTCTTTCTGCACCTCTCTAGTCTCTTTCTGCACTTCTCCTGTCTCTTTCTGTACCTCTCTTGCTTCTTTCTGCATCTCTCTTGCCTCTTTCTCGACTCCTCTTTCCTCTTTCTGCATCTCTCTTACATCTTACTGAACATTTCTTTCTCTTTCAGCACCTCTATCGCTTCTTTCTGTACTTCTCTTGCCTCTTTCCGTACTTCTTATGCCTCTTTCTACACTTCTGCTGTCTCTTTCTGCACCTCTCTTGCTTCTTTCTGCAACTCTGTTGCATCTTTCTGCACTTCTCTTGCCTCTTTCTGTACCTTTCTTCCTCTTTCTGCACCTCTCCTGCTTCTTTCTGCACCTCTCGTGTATCTTTCTGTATCTTTCTTCCTCTTGCTGCACCTCTCTTGACTCTTTTTTTACCTTTCTTCCTCTTTCTGCAGTTCTCTTGCTTCTTTCTGCACTTCTCTTGCCTCTTTCTGTACTTCTCTATCTTCTTTCTGTACCTTTCTTTCTCTTTCTGACCTTCTCTTGCTTCTTTCTGCACCTTTCGTCTTCTTTCTGCACCTATATTTCTGCACCTATATTCTGACCTCTTTCTGGACATTTCTTCTTCTTTCAGCACCTATATTGCTTCTTTCTGCACTTCTCTTGACTCTTTCTGTATTTCTCTTGTCTCTTTCTGAACTTCTCATGTCTCTTTCTGTACTTCTCTTGCTTTTTTCTGCACCTTTCTTCCTGTTTCTGCAGTTCTCTTGCTTCTTTCTGCACTTCTCTTGCCTCCTTCTGTACGTCTCTTGCCTCTTTCTGCACTTTTATTGTCTCTTTCTGTACCTCTCTTGCTTCTTTCTGCACCTCTCTTGCTTCTTTCTGCACTTCCTTGCCTCTTTCTGTACTTCTCTTGACTCTTTCTGCACCTCTCTTACCTCTTTCTGCACAATTCTTCCTCTTTCAGCACCTCTATCGCTTTGTTCTGCATTTCTCTTGCCTCTTGCTGCACTTCTCTAGTACCTTTCTGCACTTCTCATGCCACTCTCTGTACTTCTCTTGCTTTTTTATGTGCCTTTCTTCCTCTTTCTGCACCTTTCTTCCTTTTTCTCCAGTTCTCTTGCTTCTTTCTGCACTTTTCTTGCCTCTTTCTGTACCTCTCTAGCTGTGCTCTATGGGTCAGTGAGTGGTTGTGTGAGTCACTGTATCAGTGAGTGAGAAGGTGCGTGAGTGGAGTATGATTGAATGAATGGATGTGTCAGAGGCTTTATGGGTGAGTGAGAAGTTACATGAGTGACTCAACGGGTGAATAAGTGGATGTGTGAACGTATGCACCAGTGTGTGAGTGGGTGTGTGAATGGTTGTATTCGTGTGTGTGAACATCTCAGTGGCTGTATTACTCTCTGCCTCGCTATATACCTTGATGATGTAAGTTTCTTGAACAACACAATAGGTGTTTCAATTCATCTGTTTGAAAAAAAGAAACATAAATATAAGTTAGTATTACATTTTACAGAATTACACAATAAATAAACGTTTAATTTCTACAATGAAAACTTTGATATTATACCCAAAACAGTAGACATTTCTTATGCTGTTATAGTATCTCACATTACACTAAAACATTTTAATTTCCCTTGTTCATACTTCTTCTATGTCTCGATTAAGCATCATCCTTGAACAGTGGGGAAAAAACAATCATTCAATTGTAAAAAAAAAAACTGTTCAGTATTTCTCTATAAAAAAGTGACATTATGCATTGAACATACTATAATTTATGAATCAGTTGTATTTTTGGAGTTACTATAGTAACCTTAACACACCTATGTAAGTAATATTGTGTAAAGTATTAGACCTGGTACAATACTACAATTACATTTAAACCACTCTTTAAATTTGGAGATCATCTTGAAAACATTGCCTCTGGTAGGCCAAATGATGTGTAAACTGCTGATGATCCATATAAACAAATTCACACAGAGTACTGTCCATCCACAATTAGCACATAGAAGTTTGGTTGAAGAAACAAAAGAGGTCAATTTTTTTTGTTTCAAAGGCCGTTTTTTCTTTCAACTTACCACTGCTGTAATTGGATTATGCCCATCCAGTTTCGGACTTTAATTAGAGAGTGCAGTATTTAGAAGTTATATCAACTCCTTTCTAGAAGATAAAAGGATTCTAAAAATTTGAAGAACTTTTTGAAGACATTACCCCCAGTAGGCCGAATAATGTCTAAGACACAGATGAACCATGTAGAAGAAACACCGTACAACACTTTTTTATCCACAATTCCTCTTTAGAACTTTGGTTGAAGAAAGAAAATATATGAATTTAGTAGTTTGGGTTTCAATGCAAGGTTGCTGTCATTACGTTCTGCCCACCTAGTTTTGCTCTTGAAAAAGCCATTGAAGTGTCCAGACGTTGTATTAACTCCTTCATGAAAGATGATAGCCAAAGTAGTAAAAGTTTTTCCTGAAATTGATACTTGTGCAGCTTTGAAACTTGAGTTTCCAATTTGAAACCATCTGCTCTGCATCGCTGTGGCATTACTCTAAGGCATTTTCCAGTTGTTCCTAGAAACAATGTAGACAAAATGTCTGATCTGCAGTTTGGGCAGGTCATACTTTTGTTAGCCTTTCTTCAGCAATTTTTCAAAATGCATAGTTTTAGAATCCGGTAACTTTAAGGAGAGAAATCATGCAGAATTGATTTCAGTGCTAGATGTGAAAGAGCAATCTCCACAGTCATGGATCCATTTGTAACTCAGTCCAAATAAATCATCAATATTTACTTCTTCTTGTTCTAAAACTCCAAGTCTGTCCATAACTAATTCTTGTTCAGTGTACAGAGTGAATATTAGTGATTCACTACAAATATCTAAAAGCTCTTGGATACCTGAAGCAGAATGTATTACAATTCTGTCAAACAGTAAAGATTAGAGCAAATGATATAGTGCAGAACACATTCTATTATCTGAATTTTGATGAATTTCATTAAATAGATGTGGTAAATTGAACAGTACATTCAGAAACCTTTTTCATTGTAGTTTACACCTGAACTGCTTTCCGAATCTCACCATCTTTTTCAAGTTTTTTCTTCTTAACACCCTCTAGATTATCCTTGTGTCCTTTTGTTTTTGATAATCCGTAGACTGTTTTGTGAGCTTCCGCTTTGGACAGATTATCCATTTCTCATAATCATGGTACTGGCCTAAATGAGGAGCGTTTACACCCCTTACCCTCTTACACAGCTTTCATCAGCACTAACTTTCTTATCATCAAAGTCAATTAAAAAGAAACCGGCCAATGTTCTATTTTGCGACAATGCTATATATGACATTCCTTCTTTAAATACATTAGTTCCAATATTAAGAAAAACTGCATCTACACTTAAATCTGGTGATGTATGGATAGTTACAGCATACGCTAGAGAGAGTGGGAACTGCTGGCGCTGCACATATAAGTCTTTCACTAGCAAAAATCATACAAATTATTGGTTAATCTGATAAAAGTTTACTGCCAAGTATTCAACCTCGTCTTTATTTGGGAAATAAATTAAATCAATAACTTTATTCATTGCACCATTTACTAACCCTTCCTCAACATTTAAATTATGAGGCAAAATTATTCAACAGTTTTTTCTCACACGCAAATGCTTTTCTAATCCTGGAGTTTTTGACATAGACTTCTCTAAAGAATCAAATTTTGCTTCCCGTTTATCTGTGAGTTGTATTTTGAATCCCTGATGTTCTATTTTATCAATAGCTGTAATTTCCAATATAACTTCTTTCTCCAGTTGTAGTAATTGTTCATTAAAATTGGAGCATTACTGAAGTGTTGGCATTAAACAAACTATAGATTTCTATTGTTCAATTAAATTGTACCTTAGTTCTGCTTCTGTAATATCCTTCAAAATATCTCCATATTCCACATCAGATGTTTGACACATATATTTCACTAGTTCCTTGTATTCAAAGTTTAACCAAATATGTATGTTCCCAATACTTCCTAGACAATTTCTTATTTCATTATGCACAGGTGTTTTAAAAACTAGTTGTCCTTTTACCGGGGTAAGTTGAAGTAGGTCACCAAAAAAAATTAAATGTTTTCCTCTAAAGAGTATATTGAAGTTTGTTCTTAAAACCTGCTGCATTCGTAAGTGTATGAAGGCAAGCCATATGTTCAATCCCATGCGCACTTCATCAATGATTAAAAGCTTCTGTCTTTTCAATACTCTTGATACCTCATGACAAAGCATCACCAGATAATTTCTGGTATTCCAGTTTATTGTCATGTTCAATAGATAGCATTAACAGTCAATGTAGAGTAATTCCTTTAATGTTATATGCAGCTAATCCTGTTGGTGCAGTAAGTGCACATGACAACTTCACATCTGTAGTCTTCTGTAGATAACCGTTGAGAACTTTAATTCGAAAGCTGTTTCCAGTGCCAGCTTGACCACTAATATATAGTAGAATTGGTTTAAACAAAGAACATTCACACTGTTTCTTTTCATGGAGTAATCCATGCTCAGTTTTATCTTTAAAATCATTGTAAATTTATTTTTGTTTATTGTTCAATTGTTCTAGTAACTGTTCAAAATCAACAGTTTCTTCTCTTGCTTGTTGAATTGCATTCTTCACCTCTACTTCATTTTGAAAGATTGGTTCTCCAAGAGGATCTTGACCTGCTGGTCCATAACTTTGGCTGCTTTGATAGCTCTCACTGACTATCTCACCAGCGATGGTTTCTTCCTGCTGAAACTCATCTTTCAACATTTGCAAGTAGGTTGGAAAGACAGAATACTCAATACTGTATTTTACAGCATTGAAAAAGTCTTCATAATAGTCATAGTGTCCAAATAAGCCTGATTCAGCACGCCATGTCTTGAACAACTGCAAAAGTGCCAAGTAGAAAAACTCTATTCGCTCTGGAGTTTGACAACTAAGCTTTTTGTGGTTAATTAGATTTCCTTTGTTATGTCTCACCAAACAACTGTCACATCCAAGTACTGCATAGCTCCTTCTTCTACGTTTTCAGTTACATTACTTCGATATGTATAGTGCTGAAGTACTTGATAGAGACATATGTTTTGAAGATGGGGACTCCTCCTTCTTGGGTAGTATGTATCCAACATATTCGTTTTTAAAATGTCTCTACTTTCTGGATCATATTCTGCTAGGCACTGTATTTCTGGGTAAGACCTTAACACTCAATTTCGACTGCTTGCAAGGCCTAGGACTACCCATATAATTCCTCTTGACTTGAAGTACAAGGTCGCCGAGTTCAACCCGTCCGAGCACTCATAAAATCCTATTTCTCTGTGGGAAAGCATTTTCAAACTGAAACTGTACAATTTCTTGATAAGACTCTTTTTTTCAGATATGTCTACCCACATCTCTTTCATTTCTGTCTTCTCTGATATTATTATATGTGAAGTCACGTAGCGAGCAACAGAGAGGGAGTTGTCTGCAACAAATGTTAGATCTACATTGGCATTCCACATGTTCATAATATCAGGGTTGTAGTCATTAATATAATTGGAAGCATTTGTTCTTCTGAGGTTGTATGTATTTTCTGGTGATTTCTATGTCAGTGTATGTCTGACTGGAAGCAAAAAGCAGTTGATGCTTCCTTCTAAGATGGCAAGTCATGCGAATCCAAAATGACATCTTGTGTAAAATTTTCCTTTGAATCTGTATTTTCGACAACAGTAGTTCCCACATCTATGAGTTTGAAACCGTAGAACTTGTTGTCTCAATCCCTTGTCAGCACCGTCTATTGAAATGGCACATGTCACATACTGTTTTATGAAATACAAGACAGACTCATCAGTGTCTGTTCCAAATTTTGGGGCATCTTTTACCCATAACAGCTTGTAAATATGTGGAAGACCTCTAGCTTGGTACTCTTTATGCCAAAAGAAATCAGTTACTTCACCAAGGGGAGGATTCATTTTGTTGCAGATGAAAGCCATCATGGCTTGAAATCTTTGGTTAACATATCTGAAAATGTTTGCAGGGTCTAATGAGTAGAGTTTTCCTGGTGTCTTTAGACTGATGTCTTTTATGTTTGAGTTTGCTTCATATAAGAATTCAAGTAGGTCATCACATGCATACTCATTACAACTGAGTGTTAGAAACCAATTAGGCATTCCTATGGTTCTCAACATGCATTTCAGATCACCATGACGCCGATATCAATACTCGTTGGTACCACGTTGATACTCCATCAAAATAATCAAGTTGAATTCGAGGTTTCCATCTTTTCCTTGAACTTTCTCAACAAATTCCCTTGCTGAGAGATTTTGCAGATTCACTCCTGTCTTGAGAATGTGGTTTACTGCATAAGATAGTTGTGACAAGTCACTCTCAAATAATAGACAAAATACATAGGGAATAAACTAGCAAAATCTAGGGTACTCTGAATAGAGTTTAGTTGATCTGTACTCGGCTGGTGGTATTTGTACAGGCCAGTCATCATATCTACCACCTACTCCAGTAGGAAATAGATGTGGAAAACATCTAGCTTCTAAAGCTTTCTCCCACAAGGGAGCTATTTTTGCTTCTTTCTTTTGAAAAAATGCAATAGCATCTCCAATAATCTCTTTAGAATGCAGGGGAAGGACACTGTACTGTTCATACATTTCTTCTGAACTGGATCAATCCACCTTTGCCAATCTGAACTCTTTATGGTAATATGTCATCCTAGAATTACAGATGCTTCTTGAAAATCTCTTTGCACCCCTTTAGTTTCAACATTCTGCTAGAAATCTAATGGCTAGTACACAACTCTTCTTTTAAGACCTTTCTGGAGCTCAGTTGGAGGCCATGTCTTTGGCTCCATATGGACTATAGCTTGGAATGAATGTATACATTGTATAAGAACTGATTCATACACATTTAAATCTTGAAGTTCTTGTAGAATTGAATCTAGTTTTAACTTGTTATGCACTGCACTATCTGGCATTTTATTATCCTCTAACTTATTATACAGTATTTACATATAATTTGTCATGTGGCACAATCAAAGTGTTCCTTTACAAATAAACAAGCTGCAAATTCTCAACACTTATCTCTGTTGTCTTCTTCAGTTTTCGAAGACAAAATAACATAACAAGTTTGACTTGTGTATTGAGTGCATCAAAAACATATACAAATACCATTCGGTTTCCCCGAACAGACTATTTTAAACTTTCTAAACTCTTCTTGAAAATTATCAACAGTAATGCCTATGCCCTGTTCCGCTACACCTGCAGATAGCAAGTCCTCATTTTCCCTATATTCCTCTTCAGGACCAAAGAAACAAAACTGAATATCATCTCAAACGTTTTCTTCCTCTGCTACTCTACCATGCAAAATAGCTCTGTTTATTTCTCATAAATATAGCACAGGAGCTGTGACATAGTAAAGCCTACAAACTAAAGTTTGCATTTCTGAGTTGTGTACAGCTAACATTCTGAAATGAGGTAAGGTGCTTTGGCACACTTTCTTTGATAGAGATGCTAGTGAGTTTCCCTATAAGTAGGTATACTTTCTTACTTTGCATAGTTCTAATTCTTGCAAAATACATATTTTATGTTTCAGACTTCTGCAGGTTAACATAGTTAGCAAATGCCTCAATATATCAATAGATTCCTTCTGAACACTTCAAACACTGCTACAGTTTCATTTATATAATTGGCCTGTCTATGGATTCCCTGTACCACTTCTTTCTGTGTCAGAGTCATGATTTTTATTCTGTCACTGGGTATACTACCATATCCATTGCTGTTTTCCTGTCTATCTACCCATGTTTAAAGGACTACTTGTCTGGATGACTGGCTATGGTGTGTCAGTAGTTGGACACATATCTGAGTGAGGATAGAGTTGAACTGTAGGAGTGCCATCCCATATTTAAGTAAGTGTGTCAGTATATGACTGTCTTACATATAACCCGAAAGCGAACAATATTAAAAAGATTATCTTGCAAGATTGATTAACCATCTAGGAATTCCTAAACCATTATTTTCCTTCCGTAAAGGAAGGAATTTGTGACAACAACTGGTTAAAGCAGCACGACCCACACAAATGAGAAAAAAAGATCTGAGAGGAATGCTTGGACTTCCCCCAGTAGTCGGCCACTATAAATGCAATGATTGTGCAGCGTGCCACATGACCAGCCATTCTAAACATATCATGATTAACGGCCAAAAACATATTCAGAATAATTCTTCAAACTGCAATACGAAAAATGTGATTTACTGCTTAAAGTGCCCCTGTGACCTGTTTTATATAGGCCAAACCAAACAACCAGTAAAGTCTTGCATTCTGCAACACAAATCTAGATTGAAATGCGCCACACAAGGAGCTCCTTTGGTGCAGCATTATCAAAATCTGCAACATAAAGAAAATTATATACAGTGGTCTGTACTGATAGTAGTACAGAATAGTAATAATAAAAACAACATGCAGACCCTCCTCAATAGTGAGAAGCAAGAATCATTGATAAATACCATACTGCAGCCCGTGGGTTGAACGACCATCATGAAATATGGGCTCTGATTTAGTGTTGACTCAGTTGGGACCATCTTGTTAGCCATGCTGTACAGCACAGATTTCCTTGCAGGATATACTCGTACTTTTGCAGTGCATTTCCATCATATGAAGATTATCGTATATATACTTCACCATTACCAACGTGTCATATCCGTGTTTGGCTATGATTTAGCCGCATGATGGTTTTTCCTTGTGTATGCATACATATATACATACTTACTAATGTCGAAATCTGAGTTTTATTATCAAACTATTTTCTCGCTGTCAAAATATGTCTACCTTGTATATGCAAACTTGTAAAATAGGAGTTATTATTCGTATTACATTCCTCTTTTTTTTAATGTGTATATACCACTCATGGCCATGTGCTGTTCACATAGGTTGAGACATTCTTGCCTCGGGTGTACACAAAAGGTGATGGCTCTTTTTTAATTATGTTCTATTTGTCACCTCACTCTTCATTTGTCAGACTTGGTTTATGGACTCTATTTATTTTTCCTTCCCCATTACAGTTAGGCTCGCTATTGTTCCATTCATTGGCATATATCTCGCAACCATATTATAATGGAGCCGGTTTTCTTTTCTCTTTTTTGTTCAGAGGTCCGTAATACGAGTAATGTCTCTTACTGGAGGCATATGTCCAACTGCTCCCTAGGCTCTTGTTTATGTCAAGACTCTCTAGTTTATACGTGCGTAGGCGGATGTCCGTTTATCACGTGATCGGATCTCCGACACGAAGGACGCCGTGGAAACCCTTCCTGAGCAGCTCTGGCATCACAAAAGAATTATATGATTTCGCTGACGAGCAGGAGTGACGTTTTGATGCTCTTTTGATTGCACAAGAAAGTAGGCCTTTCAGTATACTCCATTTCACTGTTGAACTTATGCAGAGCATTTGGGTAATTGGTATTTTTGCTTTCCCCGTGCAGCCTCTTCATATGGGACTTTTGACCAATAGCAGCGGACCATTTCTACTAGGTTTGCGGACTGCATTAAGTTTGTGGGCAAAGGTTAGTTTGTTTTAATATTAAGAGCGAGTATCCTCCGTGCTCGCGAGTCTCTGTGAGTTACTTACATCTCTTTGGTTTAACGTTTAGTCATTCAGCAACAGTGACCTTAAGAGGACCTTAAGAGGAGCCACTCCCCCTTTTTTTGACACTTTGGAAGTTCTCCTGGGATTCCAGTGACAATTCGTTACAGATTTGCCTGGGTCAGTAGTTTATTTGACACACTCCATCCCTTATACTGTGCACTGGTGATGGTATGTGGTGTTAATTAAGTTTTTTATGATCATTTGTTTTTTTATGATAATTTGGTTTCTTTTGCGTATAATTCACTATTTATTCATACACTATATCTTAGTTGGTGTTTCTGGTTTTGCACCCGAGGTTATAAGGTTTTAAGGCATAGGCTAGTTATGCTTCTGTCATTCTTGCTTTAGTCTTGTGCATATTGTTTATATACAACCAGTATTGACTTGTTACAATACATTGTTTGTAGGCATCACCATTTCTTGCTTCTCCCGTCCTTATGAGGCCCGAATGAATGGGCCGAAACGCATCGACCCTACAACACGGAGGAGTCCGTCAGATTTTGATTAATGTTTAAAAGATTATTGTGTACACGTTCCTTAAATTAAGTGAAGGGTTGATATATCCCCTCGAATGTGTATGTGATTACCTCTTTTTGTTACGGATAGCCCTTTTTTGAATCACGTTTCTTTTGCTTCCGTATGTAAATATAATGGGCAGGAAAGATTGGTTATTGATATATATATGTATGTATTTTTGTATTTCTGTATATTTGTTTTCATGTATTTTGTGGTAAAAAACAGATAAAATATACACTTTTTACAACCATTTTTGGAGTCGGTATTGGTTTGACAATAAAATAAATACAAATTGTAGAGATTTAGGACTCATAGATAGGGACTAATATATTATTTCCCTTATATATAATTATTGGTGTATCTGTTCCTCTGCATCGCTGTTCATACCCAGGGTGTATTTCTTGCCCAGATACAGTAGGATTACCAGGGCTAACCCCATTTTGCGGAATATCTCTTCTAGCACCGGACAGAGTCCACAGATTTCCGCATACCAGAACTCCACGACATATTAAAAAAACTACCCCGCCCAGAGCATCGCAAGTGGCAGAATGCATTAGGTTACGCTATTCACGCTGATTTTTAGCACCTGGTGATTGTCCTGCGCTGGAAAATCAGCGCGAACAGCACCATGCGTTGTGAAAGAGGGCGCAGCTTCTTTTGCCACTTAAGTAGATGTTCTACTAGAGCAGCAGCTTCCTCAATGCCAACGGATCGTGTCTAGCGTTGAATTTTCCTCACGAGCACGAGCGAGGAAAAAATTGCTCCGTCCCCAAGATCAGAATTTTTTGGAACACCTCGTGCTCCGCAGAGTGCGGAAAATTCTGAAAACTCTGCAAACAAAGTGGAGTTCGCCACCCAGGACTATTCTCTCTTCCTTTTTTTTACTTCTTCATAATGTTTTACCAGATTCTGAATTACTCTGCTGCGCAACATTCTAACTCTGATTTCCTTGAATAGCCTCTGTCTTCTGGTTAATTTATCTGATTTTCTGTACACTTTTTTACTCATTATACCATGTAGTCTGTCCTTTCTAAGTTGATCTCATACTTTGCTTTTTATTTACTTTATTTTGCTGACTTTCTAGTTGTCCACATATTATTTTAAGAAATGTCTTGGTTCTCTTTCCAGCAGCTCTTTTCTCTTTCACCACTTTATCTGCATTTTGCCCCTTTAATTTGTCAGTTGTGAGAAGATAGTATCCTTCCCTCTGTTTCTTTCTTCTTTCAATTTTGATGGGATTGTAGGTGTCTGTTTTTAACTAGAAATTGATGCCTGAAAATAAATAAATAAGTACATTTACAGTTTCATTACCTAGTATGAGATTACACATTTTAAGTATTTACCTACTAACATAAACAGTAGTCTTATAATGTAGCTAAGACTACTCTATTAGTTTTCATGTTTATGTCTCTGTATCTCTTTCTGTGTCAGAGTATGGATTATTCTGTCACTGGGTATACTACCATATCCATTGCTGTTTTCCTGTCTATCTACCCATGTTTAAAGGACTACTTGTCTGGATGACTGGCTATGGTGTGTCAGTAGTTGGACACATATCTGAGTGAGGATAGAGTTGAACTGTAGGAGTGCCATCCCATATTTAAGTAAGTGTGTCAGTATATGACTGCCTGTTTTACTAACTCTACGAGTCTCTTAATGTATATATAAGTGGGTGAGCAAATAGCTCAGTGCCTGTGCTAGTGAATACAGTGGTATGTAAGTGTGTCTGTAACTGCCTTTAATACTGCTGCATACATAAACAGTATCTTAGTATGTAAGTGAATATATAAGTCCCTTTCTTGCTCTGTGACTTTATGAGAAAGAGGATCTATGCTTTGGAAACATCTATATCAGTTACATTATATGTGGTATACTCTATGTAGTGCTTGGTATAGGGGTATGCAAGTGCTTGAGTAGCTTACTAAATCTCAAAAGGATACCTCTCAATGTTTTAAGCACAAGTCACCATGCTTTATGGCATACATACAACTTATCTCAGAGGTGAGTTATGTCTACTAAAACGTGAATTTAAGACTTGACAAATGGCTTTCACATGCCAAGTGTAGCTGGCAGGGACAGTGCACAGATAGGGTCTACACTAGTATGCCTGACCCATGTTTAAACAACATTTTGCTTGGATGGATAATGAGGTTTTGTCACTACTTGCCTACATATCTGAGTGAGTGTAGGAGTCCCCCTATAGCAGTGCCACGAATGTTCCAATAAATGCGCTGGTATGTGATTGTACTGTCTGTTTTATTACCTCCGTGGCTCTCTAAATATGTACAAATGTGGCTGAACGAATACATCAGTGCCAGTGTTATGGATTCGAGAGGAATGTAGGGGTATCTGCAAATGCTTTTTGTAGGAGAGTAGGATCTGCTTCACATGGGTACCCCCACTTTTTGCTGATGCTTCACTGTTTTTCGACATTAGTCTGGCTGGGGCCCTGCTAATCAGAACCCCAGCCTAGCTGCTTCCTCTCTAAAATGGTTTCCATGTGCCTTAGGCACATCACTGATTGGGATCTGGAGTGCCCTTATAAGTCCCTAGTATATGGTATACTATGTACCAAGGGCATAGGTACCTCAGAGGCCTGCCAGGGGCTGCAGCATGTATTATGCCACCCCTGGAAGGCCATCCAAACTGACACCACAGGTCTGCTACTGCAGCCTGGGTAAGATGGTGCATGCACCCCTTACTGTGATATAGGTTACCTATATCACGAAATACATACACACATATAAACCTATAAGTCACTCCTAAGGCAGGCCTTATCAATCCTAAAGGCAGAGTGCGTGGTTCCTATGTGAGAGGGTGCCCCTGCATGATCAGGGCCCCTCTGCAGCGTTCGGAGACCATCTCTGGTGCTGTTTGTAGTGCAGCCTGACCATATACTCTTAAGCGCATTATATCCTCGCGGTAAAATGCTAACTTTGGAATGGCTGCACCTAAACATGTCGTGTTTGGTGTCAAACATCTTGGAATACTACCCCCCCCGCCAATCCTGGCGGCGGGGGTAGCATTCCACCCTTCTAGAGGGAAAGACATGTTAACTCTGACGAGTCCGGTAACTTCTTTCCAGAGCCCTGGCATCACAAAATGGATGCTGCTGCCACAGACACGAGTCTGGCCTCCTGCTGCTGGACGAAACTCCGGCAGGGGAGGCCTGGACAATAGGTTTCCTGTCCCAGGGAGGTGTGACCACCTCCCCAGACAGGATAATGTGTATTGGGGCTGGGCGGGAGCACTTTCGGGTGCTTTGAAGTCCTGCACTGGGGGCACATTTGGTGTCCCTGTGCATACCCCAGTTCAAACCGGATCAGGGGCTTGCAGCCCCTGCTTTGGCGCGAACTGGACAAAGGGAAAGGGGTGTAGCCACCCCTCTGCCCTGACCCACCCATAGGTGGGGCCACAGAGTAGTCCAACCCCTATTTTTAGAATAAAGGTAGGAACCCAGTCCTTAGGACTTTAGATTATACCTGGACGAAACTCTGAAATGAAATCCTGGACCTTCGACGCTGTACGACAAGATTAGAGGACTGAAGAATCTCCCTTGGGGTCAAGGAGTGACTCCCCTGCTTGGCAGGCACCAAAGAAGCATCTGTCCGGTTTGCATTTCTGAAGCTCCCGTCGGACGCCGAAGTCATCACATCACCATAGGTGGATTCTCAGACTTCCCCGAGGCTACCCTGAGTCCCCAGCAAAGCTGAGGCCCGTGGCTATCGTGGGTGACTTGAGACCATGACCCCTGGACACCGAGCACATTTGCAAGTGCATCATCTTCTGGGTCTCCCAAGAAATCGTGCTTTGGGCTCCGAGTAGCCCTAGCCTCCAGCACCACCTGCACTGAAGATCACTGGCCCCCACTCCACGAGTGTCCTGTAAGCCAGCTCCACGTGCGGCGTCACGAGGCTCCTTTGCGGTCACTAGCCCGTTGACTAGTAGCGCTTAACGAAGGCCAATCCTTTTCTTTCTTGGCATCCTGGTTGCTCCAGGCCTGCCCTCACTTACCTTTGCAGGGTGAGTTCCACAGACCTTGCTGGTCTGCACCATCGACGATCTACATCTTACTCGAGACTTGCCGTT